>JAPYZR010002620.1:0-17522 GCA_030522945.1 Trichopria nigra
GTGGAGATTTCATGAAAAAAGTAGGTGTCATTTTTTTTTTTCGGATGACCAAATTCAATACTTCGATCCCAACCTTTGGTTACGGGTCGAAGTAATAAGCCATGGTTCTATAAAATGTACACGTCTCGAGAAGCAATTACAACTATAAATAGATGCAGAGCCAATCACATGAATCTGGCAGAATCACTATTTCGTATTGGTATAATAAATGATTCTAAATGTAAATGTAACTATCCGGTGAAAGACCTGAATCATGTGCTTTGGCAATGCCCACTATTTAGCAACCAAAGAAGTTCTCTATTTTTCTGTTTTTTTTTTTTTTTTTTTTTTGACAAAGAACAAAGAAGAACTTACGACGAATAAGTAAAATATATAGTCCTTACAACATTCAAAGCCTATTGGCTTGCTACGATAGAAAGGTAATAAGCTATATGATAACGTTCTTTAACGATTGTAAATTAAAAATGTAAGATAATGTTCAAAAATTATAAATGTTCTTTTGTGCGTGTTTCTGCACTGTGCACATGGAATTTGGTAAACAACGCAGCTACGTTTTTCTTTTTGAACATTGTCATTATATAGTCTAATTTTTCCAATTATTTTGTTAACGGGAATATAGACACAACTCAAATGTTATTGTTCTTTAATTAATAGTTAAGTTTATCAGTAATTCCTTGTACGTAAGGCATAGATGTTGTTTTAACGAAAACTCGTTTTAATTGTTTTCGTGTTGACGTTTGACTAGAATTATAAAACGTATCTCTGACAATTTTAATACCCGATCGATTAAACCTAATATTACACTAATTTTATAATTTAATGGGTGATTAGAATGAAAAATTTTATATTGAAAATACATTTTGAAAATTTTCATTCAACTGTCAAACATATGTCATTATAGTTTTTTTTTTTAATCGTATGATTGTGTAGTATTACAGTATATAAGAAAGTACATTATGGAAAACCATGTCAATAATCTCTCTTTCCGAGAAATTACATCCCACAAAGTTTGACACTTTACTATCCCCTCAACTTAGATAAATCGAAATTATATACGTAGTTAAAATATTGGCTAGTTACTGTTCTACACTGTTAAAAATGTCATAAAAGTTAATGTACTGTACATTAATTTTCTCAATAGAGTATATATATATTAGATATGAAGTATGAAGGATTAATGAACATGTAATGGCAATTTTTTGGAAAATTTTTTAGTGTAAGATGTTATAAATTATGGCTGTTTAAATTAAAAACAATTTCATCATGAGTCTGGCTTTCAGCCCAAAAAATGTATTATAAAAACAGTTACTAGCATTTTAGTAAACATACATTTTACTTAAATTCAAAGAAATATATATGAAAATCATCTCATCAATTTCTTGCGTTCATCCCGTAAAATTCCAACCTATTCTATGATGAATTTTTAATTGACTTATGAAGAAGAGATACACGAAAATCAGGTCTTGGAAAAAATACTTAATATACTTCGAAAATTTGAAATGTCATTTCATTAATTGTACTACTGCTAAGAGAAGGGGTTATTGTTTCCAAAAGAACGTTAAAAAAAGGCAAAAATCATTTATTTAAAGAATGTCAATTACGACTGAATTTTTCTTCTTAAAAAACATTTACAAATTTTTTAAAATCGAACAATAATCCTTTATCTCTTAAAAAATACCAAATTCAAGTCTAAAATGTTTTCGTTCTCGTATGGAGTAGCGTTAAAAATAACAACTCAATTGTCTAAACGTTTGTTCTATCGATTTCTATATGGGATTGTATCGAAAGGAGTATAATCCAATATCCAACGTAACAGTCATCCAAAAAATGCATCTTTATTTTATAATTTGTCTGGTTTCACCTAAAGAGCAAAGATTTTACTCATATTATATTCTACGGATTTTAAAGGGGCATTATCAAAGATATTGACTTTCTACCTTACTGTTATCAATCTTTCTCTAACATATGTTCAATTATTATTGGCAAGACAAAGTTAGACATGTTGAAACTTCTCGAAATTCCAATTCTAATTCTATTTCAGTCGGAGCCGAAACCTGCAAAATTTATTTTATTTGTGGAATTGGGTATGTAATTGATGAATGATCAATTACCAGAAGGATGAGGTATGGGCTCAAGATCAAAGAATGCTTACAAGACAGTAGTGCAGTATGTATTCCTCGACCGGTCCAGATGACAGAAGTCTCTTCAATATCGTACTCGTACGGACAAAGTATATCGTAGCACTTACATTTCTACATAGAAAAATGCGACATTAACGCACATTAGCATCCCTTGTTCGGAAGCCTGCAGAAAAACGAGAATTGTTCAGGCGTGCGAGATCCCATTGCGAAACGTAAAATCTTATTTGCGAAACTTTGTTTGAGGATCCTCGATAATAGCGAAGGTAGTTTAAACTGCAACCATTGAAACCGTTAATCCGCCCTCGTGTTTCAATAGGTCAACCACTTCTGCCGGATGACACACAGAAAAACGATCAACCGCCGAAGCCAACCGAAAGCGATTTCTTGCATGAATTGACTCGATCCTACAGAATCGTCCTGTTTACTCTCGAGATTTCCAGCACCTATAATTTCACCTCTCATATACTCTCTTTCTTATTTTCTTCTATCCTCGCTTCTCTGCATTTGGGGCTCTTGTGCCAGAAGTTCGATCCTGTTACGTGAATGCTCCCAGGGTCCGGGGCTCGCCCGGGTAATCTGTCCATTGTCATGCCGGGGACAGTTTTCCTTCGATCTCCTCCCCTTCTTCCCTATAAACTACATACATATGCACGTATATGTGCAATCGACTATAGGCTCTCTGCTACCCCCGACTACGATTATATATATATATTTTTTTCTCATATTAGTTTCATCCCGATAAATTCGACTCGTGTTGCGACATTTGAAACGCTGCGGTGATATTTGCGGCCACAGTCGTCAAAATTGCGTGACAGCGTGTTTCCTTGTTCAAGGATGACTTGTGTTACGTTACTCCCACATTTTAGTATATTGCGTATATATATCTATATTATAGTCCATTAATTTTAATAAAATCATAATTGGTTTGACTTAGGGTCAATTTTCTTATACGTTTTTTGGGTGCGCTATACATGATATATATACTTGAAAAAGTGAAAATTGTTTATTTACAATGGTTTTTTTAGTAAATTAAAACAACACTTTTTTACATGAGTTTTTTTTCTACAAAATGAACCTATTTTGTCCGATATTTTTTTTAAACCCTTATTTACGCTTTTTTTTTTTATTTTGCCTGCTACATTCACATTCACTTTTTTGGAAATTATGAATTAGTTTTCTTCACGTTTTAGTTACGTATCAGTATAAACTTGTTAAGGTGTTTGTTCAATTCTAAACATTGAATTTAACAAACAAGAACGATGTAAACAATAAAGTATTTGACTAAATTTCTTCTGAAAATTTGAAGCGTTATTTAATATTTATATCATGCTTCACTGTTGGTAGTGCAGGTTGGACCATTTGCTTTTTGCGATTCATAACATTGTTTGGTCACTTTTTTTTTTGTTATAAAATCGATAAAATGTAAAGTACAATTTCTTTGTATTACAATTGCAGGTTTCCTCTCCTCGTTGTCAAGTGCATTTCCATCTTTTTCCTATCATTCACGGGTTATTTTCAATCATTGTCCTTTATATCTCATTGATCTTCAACAACTGATTAGATCGTGACTACATTTCTCTTAATGACTATAATTCCTAAACGATTATTTTTTAATGTCTAGCAAAAATATTGCTTTTTAAAAGATCTTTTCAACCAAAGTCCAAACATGGTCCAACCATGAACACCCTCAATGTATGGACCATGATTTAATAAACGTTTTTCATTACTCGCTATTTACATCAACAACAGTATTTTCCACGACATTAATAGATAATACTCTTACATTGCAGTGTAGTACTCTTTGGAAGAATTTCAAAGGTAAATGGTACTTTTTTAAAATCTACCAATTTTAAGCATTGATCAATATGTACACTACCTCGTTATACCTCGAAAGTGTAACAAATTCCCGATTGAGGTAGACTCGTTGATTAAAAAAGGGTAATATCCGTTACTCGTGGAGTGAAAGCACCTGCTATAAACTAAAAACAAAACAAAAGACGACTTGGAAAAGTAAATCTATTCGAATATAGACCGCTCGGGACGTGGCACCCCCGCGAACACGGAACAATGCGTCGTCTAATAGAAATCAAATCGCCTTCACCATTGCTACGCGTCCAACTCGGTAAATGGCCCACTCCGATCGACTCCCATTCCATTCGCTTCTTCTTCTTTCTGTCGCTCCTCATCCTTTTGTTTCGCTTCGCATGCTCCTTTTTTCGCCCATCATGAAATAATCGAACAAGATTGATGAGGGCGGCATGACTGGCGTTCTTCGCGGATAGTGGTGATGCTACGGTTGTACGCTGCGGTATATACATATATGTACGCGAACGCACTTCATGCCGAACCATGAAACAACGTATATCTACTCCCATGGTACCTTTCCACTCGTTTTTTTCTTTTTTTTTTTTCTTTACTGCCCGCATCGTGCACGCTTATATATAAAGAAATTGCCTTCAAAATGTTTGTATTCGATTCTTATCCATTTTTTTCAAGTACCGGTCATTTTTTACCTTTCATTCGTGAAATCACGCCAAGAATGTGGGAAAAGTAAGAAGTTTAGTGCATCCAGTGACTGAAAAGTCTGAGCGATAACGAGAAAACTGGTCAAATGAACATTTTTTTAGTTTTTTCGTTTTTTTTTTTTTTATTTTCTTTCACTAATATATAGCAATAAACAATTTTCAATTCAATGATAATTATGTTGATTCGTGGGTTGCGAACATAAAGAGGAAAGTGGTTTGCCAATAGTAAAAAACGAAAATTTTCGAAATATATTAATATAACAATTATTCAAAAAGAATTTGTACAAAAATTTCGTTAGTTTTCATTATACTGTAAATTGTTTCTTTTCTTTGCTGAGTGGGAAAAGCAATACCTTTCAGCTAATGTGGCAGATGAATTGTCAACAACGATCATCGTAACTCTCCATTTTGTAAGTAACTTTTCTATTCTGGAAATTTTCATTAATATTTATAAAGTCAAGGTCAAGAAGATACTTCTGAAGATGGTATTAAAATCTGATCTGACATTTCGAAATATAGTCGTCATGTCAAAATGGCACAATTTGTTAAAAGTGCAGGAAATTCAATTTCCCTCATATTATTATGAACTTAATATTATGTACTCTGAAATTTCATCAACAATAAAACCGATAAATAACAAAATATATAATTATAAAAATGGACTGACTTCTGATATCTGCAATAGAAAGTGGTTTAACGGATGATCTCCAATACAGACGAACTGAACCCGTAATAGTCCCACTTTGTGAAAAAGACCTAAATGGTCTTAAGCCGAAAATAACCTGTCGTTCATCTTGTCTTTGATGAATCGACTTGAAATTATAACGGGGGTTAGTTTAAGGTTCCTTTTATGTAGTTCAATGCATAGTGTATGGGTTATTTAATTTTTTTTATACTATAATACAGCGGGAAACAAATTGTCGCAAAATTTAACTTTTTCCACAAAAAATTCATTTAAAAAATTGAATTTTTTAGCTAAGGGAAAAAATGGCTTTGCCTTTCCAAACAGTACATTTATTTTGCATATTGAACATGCCTAAAATTCGTAAAATTTAATACGTACATTCAAGCATGTAAACGGAGTACAAAGTGATTTTTTTTATGCAAAAAGTCATTCATTTCATAATAAAGTATTTTGTGACAAATATACAAAGAACGACAGGATTAAAAGTAGTCACGGGATCCCTGGGACCCCTGGTGACTATTACGGGTTAAAAAATGATTACTGCGTATACTATACGAAAGTGTATAAATACAGATATATTTTATAGCATGTAAAACAATAAACTCAAGTTTAATTTAAACTAATTAATTCAAATCTAAAGTTCTAAAAACTGATATTATGATTTCCTCGCTCTTAGACTTCATTTCGAGAATCCCGTAAAACATCACTCAATTATTTTGAACACCTAGCTTCGTAAAAGTATTCAGACCTCGTTTAAGTCTACAAAAACCTACTCTATTGTTTCATTCTAGATTTTAATAAAAAATCAAATTATTATGCACCCATATAACACAGTTAAATTACTACAGCTACTTATTAATTTAAATCATTAAGCAGATATTGTTTACAAATTCTCTGCATCAAAAAACAGAAAATAAAATAAATACAAAGTTAATAAGCGTTAACAAAGACAATAGTGAAGATAATTCAGAATTTTAAATTAAATCAGAATTTATTGTTAAATTTAACTGCTTAATTAATATATTCTATTAAATTATTCAGTGTTTTAATGAAGATGTTTATTAAACGTAATTATCGAATTTCTTATTATTATTATTATACCTTACTTTGTACAATCACTTTTTAATAAAATTATTAAAATAAATGATATATTTACTTATTTATCTGTAAACAGACTATATACTCTGTAAAACATATAAATTGTAGATTTTTTACGAAATTTTATTAACTGTCAAAGGTGGAAAAAACGTAAAATCGATTTCAGAATCGAACCAAAAAAGTTAAATTCGATTGGTGCAAACAGGGAAGAAGGCGTGAAAAAGGTGAGATTCTTGTTTGACATCCGGAACATTGGCAATTTTACGCTCGTATTATCTGCAAACCGTGAGACTTTCCTTGATAAATTTGGGATAAATTAGTTAAATGTTAGGCCGATTTTTGTCTGTAAACAAGTCAAATACATTTCGATCTTATCTCATGTATTATACTGCATAGAAACATCATATTCCATCGGGTCTTCATTTCAACATAACTTGATATTCTCCCATCATAATTTGACGTTTATACATCACGAATTTGATGTTATATACATATACGTATTTCTCAGCAATCACGATTTGGACAATTATGTAACAAGTACGTAACATGTAATATTTATGTAAATGTTATGTAACAAGTACGTAACATGTAATATTTATGTAAATGTTATGTAACAGTAAGAGTTATCAGGGTTTTAGAATCATTAAAAAAAAAACATTTCTTTTTAATAACCAAACCAGTTTTACCTAAAAACTGTCTTAAAAAAATACGTTAAAATTCCTAACATTGAACCAATTAAGAATGTTATATTATAAAAGTCACCTTTTTCGAAATGCATAAATCTCAAAGAAAGTGGTTTAGACATATAGAAATTAACAAAAATTCAATTGTTTTAAATTTCATTTTCGAAGTAGCGATGAGTGTCCGACGAATTCGTGTATTGGTTACATTCATAAAATGCAATTCTTACATGAATAGCGTTTTCCTGTGCAGAGATTTATTATCCGCTCATTCCAAGATCGCATTGCTGAAGAGTATGACCTCAACGGAAAACTACCCTCCCATTAATAACGATCACCGTGACGATATTACCAAAAAAAAAAAGAAAAAAAAACAGCAGAAAATTGCAGGCAACCGGAAAAGCTGAACAGAGGTAATAGCTGTTGGCGATTGAAGAGCCTATTGGAGTTCTGTTTCGAACCCCCGGAGCGAAACAACAAGCAGTCAGAAAAATGGATGGGCTGCTAACCATGCCCACCCATGGAGTGGGACGTTAATTCGCTTTTTACTTAGCGGGTTTGAGTATCTTGTTCACTAAGTATGAGCTCGCACTTTAATTACTGTCTCGAGCATGATTCTTTCACGCGCTAGCATAGATGGTTACGAGCTTCCGTTGCTGACTGCTCTTAAACGGGCGCTTGTTTAAATCACTACATTTTATAAACTCTTAACCATTTGTCAAATGTCATGAAAGACGTAAACTGCCTATACACAAATTCGCGGAGTCACCATATATATCGACAAATTTAAACGTTTTGTTGGTATTTCACGGTAAGGATAAGCTTTTATGTGTGTAAACATTCTTTTTCTATAACAGTTCATGGCACAAATAATTCCATACAAATCAAGTAAATTTTAGCATTTATTGTACAGGCTCGAGTTTATACCAATGGAAGGATAATATTGAACCTTTTTCAACGGGCTTTTAATCGGTCCAGTGTAAACTCTATCGCGTTCGCGAATTCGTGAATTTCATATACTCTATTGTTTATTAGCTAATCAATTAAATATTTTGGATAGTCATTGTTTTCTAAAGTTTGTTCAATTTATTTAATGTTATCGTATCGGTGTTTTGATTGAACTATAATTTGTATGACAATAGCATTGTTCGTTTTGTATCATGGGAGCGATTCGGAGTCGCCCGAAATCGCTCTAAATCAAAGGTTACGTTAGGTTGCCAATGTATATTGAAAAAGGAGTGACTCGGAGCAATCCAGGTATTGCAAAACGAACAATGCTATTGCATGATGTTCAAAATGACTCACATATCTACCAGACCAAGTCTTTGTTATTGTTGCCAGTTTGCTATTATTACCCTATCCTTTTGTTTGCGAGTTTCAACCTCCAACATGAATTTAAACGAAACCATCTGGTAGCGCTGATTCTAAAAGATCTTTCTTAAGGTGGAACTACTAGGGAAAAAGCATCCAAAGTCTGACCAATTACTGACATCCGATATATGACTGTTCCTTCATATCATCTTCAAAAACAACATTATTGAAAAGTCACATTACCTATGACACCAAACTGGGAAGCAGGACACTGCAGTCCAGCCTAAAAGATGAAGTAGCCCACTTATCGATTATAGAATGATTTGAAATATAAAAAAATGTTATTGCAGACTAAACTTTTCGCTTTATCGCCAAAAATCCCCAAGGAACGTGGCGACGCGCAAGCTCTCGTCGGAAAGACGCATTGCTTCCACCGCGACGTCGACGTCGGTATCCGGACATTTGTCCAGCACGTCACGTCCAGGAACTGGCAGCGCCTTCGCCGTCGCCTCACCCCACCTATATATACGCTTGACTCTGTGTTGGTCACCCCAAGCTTCGGTCACTCCTCCTCGTGAGCAGCCGAGATTTAGTGCGCCGTCGCTCTAATCGCTAAAATCACGTAATCCGCGAAGATCGGAATCGCGCGATATCACCGATCCGGCACAATACTGAGACTCTTAAGCGCGGTTATTCATCACCCCAACGCGCCATTATATTCGCCTGCAATTACCAGCACACTCGCAGGTACTTGGGCCGATTTGAATTTTAATTGCGCTTTAAGACGAAATGCTACCCGCGGTGCAAGCGCGCCCTCGTAATGGCTGCCGGAAACTGCAAATACACCGCTTTATTTGCGTCATGTCTTTCATGTGCGAATCTAGTGTATGTACATTTATTCCTGACTTTGGAAATAATTGATTTGAAATGATTAATAGGTAATTCTAAACTGTGCAACGTGTACGATCTCTAAATATATATCGGTAAAATTGGTTTAAAATGTAATGAGTGCTTTCGAAAATACATAAATTATTTCATATGTCCCAGCTCAAATGAAAGAACAGTTTTGAATTCTTTCAAATCTGAGTCCAATTTCCTGACTCTGAAGGATTGAACAAAAATTCCAAAGCATTCGGAATAGATGACTCTATATAAGCCTAAATGTTGCGAGGTTAGATCCGGTCCAACTCTTCTACTTTTGACTCTCCTTAAGTGACGACATTATTACGAATTTATTGTATTCATTGTAAATATTATGAATGACGGACTTAAACCAAGATTCAACGGATTTTGTACAAAAGAGTGTAAAGTATTTTCTCGAGTACGATAAAAATTTTATTTCCAGCATATACGATCGAACTGTGCAATATTTACAGTTCACTAAGCGGAGAAACACACTACCTGTCAGATACTTTTTTCAAGCTTCCGACATTACGTTAAGGAGAAGAAACATGGGGCGGATCTCGCTTAATATACGACGACACGACCCACGCCTCTATACCAGCAAGGGTCTAACAAGAGTCGACTTTAACGGTTAAATAATATTGCTTCGTTCGCCCCCTTTCATTTGTGTCAAGTGGTTTGCACTTCTTTGAGATTTAATATAGGATCGCATTGGCTATTTTTATATAATACTAGTATTAATATAATATTCTTTCAATAAACAATCAACAATCTGTTACAATGAAGAGAATGTAGTCTGAAAATAAACTCGTAAATAAAAATAAGTAACATTCCACCGAAATATTGAAGATGGATTATTATTTCATGTGAATATTTCACAAATTAAATAATTTCAGTTATTAATCAATTTTGGAAAAATTTGCAATCGGAAATGACAACACCCACACCGGAGTCAAAAATAAACTTTGGCAAATGTCATTAATATCAATTTGGATTAGCTAAACTAAGCTCAAAATCGGTTTACTTTGCACTCGATTCAACGACAGTAAAAATCTAAAAAACCGATGTTTCCGCAAAACCATCTGAAAGTAGGAATAGAAGAACCTTTTCAAATAATGCACCAATAATGCAATATCCTAAGTAGCACTGGACGTCCAATGGATGTCCAGTTTTTGTCCATTAGAAAACCTATTTGTGTTTACGTCCACTGTACGGACACAAACGCTCGCGTCAGGGCAAACTTGACGTTCATTGGAGATCCATTCTTTCCGGTCTGGACTTACAATAATGGGAGAAATTCCACTAAGAAATTGGTATTCATCGATCGAAAAGACGATATTTTCATAATGTCTATCATCTATCAGTATCTAATCGACCTTCCTGGTAAAAAAATTGACATGGCCTTGCTACGGCCAGGCTTCTGGATGAATTTTCTATCAGGGTTGAAATGATGTTAATTATCATTCCCAATTCATGAAAAAGATCGGAACAGGGACTAAAATGGGATTCCATCATTGTCGACAGAGAAGAGGTCAACGAGTGGAAAATTGCTTTATGTTTAATATCATATCGCTAAATTTAATTCCAGCACTAATGCAACCATGATGGACCCAATAGTCTCTCATTCGTCCCCGCTATATTGACAACCATCTCGCCCTAAAAGTATAATTTATTCAATAAACGCATACCGAGGTGTATCTTCTTCCAGAGACGAGGGCGATCCCTTCACTGCCCCTTACTCTCGCGTCACTTCACACCCATCTTGTTACATCGCAATCGTACGGCTTAACGTGTAGACCTATTACATCGACATTTACGAAGATAAAATGCCTCCATCATATTCAAGAATTACTAGATAACTTACGCCAATCTTCATCGATGCAGAAACTAATGAACTATTAACATACTATCATTCATACCGCAGATCATTCATTTTTCTAGAATGATATACAACCTGTTTTTCCGGTTATCTTCTTATTAAATTTAATTACAAAAATGATGCTGTATGTATAGGTGTATAAGAAATACTATTTTCGTTTATAAACTGGAATATCATATCATCTATTAAACCGTACATTTATATATAGGTTTCTTGATTTAAATTAATGTAACAATCTTTACTTTTTCTTCAAAACAAAAAGTTGTATAAAAAATCTTGATTTATGTCTCGGCCTCTAATGTGTGGGTCCTCCCACATAATCCCCTTTTGTATACAAAAATATACAAAGTCATACTATTTTACCTAGACGAGCAAATTCAGAACAAAAATAGCCTACAAAGTGCTGTTCAATAAAACCAAAAGTATTTTTTACAATACATTCTTTAATTTCATAAAAATTTTCGGTGACAAATATACAGTAGTATAATAAGTGAATTGAAATAATATTTAAATTTAATATAATAATTTAATAATATTATCGCACCCTTCCTCACACTGCTGCAGTGGGAAAGAGGAAAAATGTTAAAATAAGGGAAGGAACCACCATATTGCATGATCCGAAAAGTTAAAATAAGGTAACTTTAAAAAAAATTTCGCACATGTCACTTCTAATGCAAAATGTATCGTACTTTCCGATTCTGTCCTAAAAATTAAAACAAAGTGCGATCCGAAGAGTTTAAGCTGGATTATTTAACAACATTTTTGTCATCCGATAAATTTGTTTCATCAACAATTTTGCATCAAAATTCATCAACAATTTTTGTTCCCGAACCATGACCTTCAAAACGTTAAGACAGAAAAATTGAATTTCAAAATGGCGACACCTAGTATAGCGGCTTGAAGAAGAAAACTTCATGACATTTTCAAGTTTTACCAAAATTTGTATACAGGGTTTTTAGGGTCTCTCTAATCACGAATAAAATTTTCCAAAATTCAAAATGGAGGATCCAATATGACGGACGAATATTTAAAAAATTTTGCAATTCTTATAAAAATCGAAAGTATTAAAGTTATATGTATACTACTATATGACATTAGATAATACACATAACCCAAACGTAAACCAAGAAAAGTTTAAAAAAAAAATTCAAAAAATGAACCAACTTAATAATAAATATAAAAAATTTTGCTCATTACATTACATGTTCAGCTGCTTTTCTGCCTATTTCACTCCCTACAGATTATAAACAACTTTGTAGTTTTTTTTATATGCTTACGAGATATTTTTTACGTCCTTCGGGACTGCAGAAAAATATTGCCAAAATGCATCTTAAAACATTCGTCCTGTGTTCCCTCTCGGAGGATCCTGGAAATCACGAAAAATGAACTAGAGGGAGAATGAATTCGCATCGAGCCGAGGAAGGCCCGGGTCTCAGCACGAGCTCGTTGCTACTATATTTTATTCGGCAGCCTTTACGGCCGGTGTAAAACAATGGCTCGTTCTGTTCGTTTTTACTGTTGTAAGCGTTTTAGTGGCGGACAAGCGAGTTGCACGCTCCTCGCTCATCGTTCTTGGCTCTTCTTCATTTCCCCCTCGGCCTCCTCTTCTTTCTTTTTCTACCTTCTCTTCCACCTCCCCCGCCATTTCATCCCTGCTCGCTCTTTCTTTCGCTGCTTTCTTCGGGATCCCTTTATCTTCTTTGTCGTCTTCGTAGCTGTCGTCCTCATTCCTTCCTTCCTTCCTTCTTTCTTTCTTCCTTTCTTTCTTTCTTCTCCTATATATACGGATTCTCGTGCCGTTCCGCCCGTAAATGCGAATGCAGCACAGGTGGACCTGAGATATTTATTGCGCAATAATCGTTAAACTCGAGACACGAGTCCGAATTGCCCCGACCTCGGCAAACTAAGACGATCCTCGAGACAACGAGGCGAGAAGAGGCTCTTTCCGAAAGGAAGAACGACTCTCGGATGTCCGGATGTCACAGGAGGGTACAGCAGCTTGATATATATGCAATCCCTTTGACTGCCTTTATCATCCGTAACATGGTGGCGAAGCAACGCCGCATTCTGTATACAGACAAATGTAAACTTGTAATGACAGTTATGGTATATTCATCATTTAAGTGAGCGTATACAGTGGTATGATTTAAAGACTTAAGCTTTAAAGTCCATGATACTGCTACATTTTTTAATTTGTTTCTTGACCACTTATACCTCAAGTAATGCATTTAAGTTAGTTTTGGCAGGAAGCTAATCTGGTTAACAATTACATAAACTAAATTTTAGTTTCATTTTTATATAGAAATCCCATTCCAGTCAACCATCACAGAAGTTATGTCACGCAGTTATGTAACTGTGACAATTTTGAGGCGGACATTTTAATGTAACTGTTACATAACTGTGACATAACTTCTGTGATGGTTGACTGGGATTATTCTATCATTTTTGTTCAGGGTCTTTCAAATTTATTCTTTAAACAAAAAAAAAAAAGAATACCAAAATGTTTCTTGCTTGTGCAAAATTTTGTTATATTGAATTTCTGAATTTTAACGACAAATATTTATGTCGGCCATTTTGAATCATCCATCTTAAGTTCTCTATTTTTATGATATTTTCCGGACATAAAGTGTCAGACTAGTAGCCAATGATCGGCCAATTGGCCATCCCTTTTTGTTACATCCCTTGGTACATCCTTGAATGTACACCCATTATTAGACCCTACAATTGAATATGATTGGTAAAGCAAAATGAAATGATATTCGACTTTTTCATAAAATTTCCATTGAATATATGTATATATATTAAAATGCGACTATAAATATACAAACAAAAATTTATGATCGTGTGCACGTCAAAGATATCAATTTGATTATTTCTTAAAATTTGGAATGTCTCATAATGTGACGACGTGGTACTACCGAAACAATTAAATCTCGATTTTCTCTAAATTGAAAATATTTTTCGGAATATTCTTACTACTTTTAATAAATACCCATAGGTACAAAGTCTCACCGAAAAGCAAATTGTATATAATATATTGAAATTTTCTCCAGTTGATGCAGACAGTTGTTCCGAAGGCGCCATTTACGTAACAAATAGCGATTACATCTTCCCGGCATTCGATAACTCTACCGAAATACAATCTTTCTAATATATCCCAATTTGAATCGACTAACGACACAAAATGTGGTTACTAAATCAGCGTCCCTTTGTCGAGCCTAACTTACGGTTAGCTACACAATCGCCTCGCTCCGGGGGGAAATTTGAAACGTCGTAATTTCGAAGTCACTCATCCGAAATTTCTGGTGTGTCGTGTCCGTTTAAGAACGATTTTGAGTTGCGTGCTCGACTCTTAGGCACGCGCCTTTACTCATGGAAACGGAGCAGATGCTTAAGGCGCCGGGTAGCCGCTACCGCCGCTGTCGCTCGCCACCGCCCGATCGCTTTTATGCGGGCGCGACACATTTTCGGCACTCAACATTTTGCTGATATTAACATCGACATCTTACCAATTTCGGCTAATTACACAATTAGAATGAAAGAAAGTATAAGTAGGCGCCAATTATCTCTGGCCGCAAGCTCGTTAATTTGCATGCCGACTCCACAAAACGGCTCCGTATGAAGGTCTACCGCGTATTATACATATGAAAGAGAAGCTTTCATACGTTTTCGGAAAACATTGACAGCTCGTAAATTATTCGTCATTATCGTTTATTCTCGTTTTTTATTGGCACTTCGAAGCGAGGAAACGCATCAAACGCAAATTCTACCAGCAAAAAAAGGAAATTTAATTTGCAACAAATTCCAACATTTCTACTACAATAAGCACCTGTATGCTAAGTAAATCAACCAACAAATTGTTTTTTTACGCCTGTTCCATTCGCATGACGAAAAACAATGTATTCGACTCGTCCACATCGTGGAATATTCCCGAAAAATTCTGTTATTAAAAATGTCGAAGAGCGCGTCGCATCGATTTTGGTTTTGTTTCCAGCATTAATACATCGGGGCATTCGCAAATGTGCATTGCGTGCATAGATGCAGGCAATCTCAGTGGGCTTCGTGACGAGGAACCGTTAGCTTCGAAAGAAGCGGCGGCTATGTGTATAAGAAGGCTGCCGAAGATCGCGGGCGCAGTTGGTTAGAGACACCCCGAGTCTTTGCAGCTGTGGTGAGGCTTGGAAAAAAAAAAGACCTATAGACGAGATTACTCTTCTTCTTTTTTTTTTTTTTAACCGATGCCCTCCTTCCCTTATCGTTTAAACTTTGATATACAACGATATTCCCTTACATTTTAAAACATTATTTACTTACTGCTAGGTATATATTTTCCTTTAACGCTTTTCCCCGTCCTAAATAAGTCCGGACCAGTATACATTAGACATCCAATGTACGTCCAATTGTCACTTGCAAGAGAGTGTCCATCTGACGTCATATGATGGTTACGTCTGGGTACGTGGATGGGTTTTCTAATAGACAATAAGATTGATCGTCCACTGTACGTCCAACTTTCGGACGAATGGACGAATCATCGACGCTAATTGAGCTGATGGCAAACATTTCAATGTATAGGCGTAAAAACCGTCGATTTCATCCAATAAAACGTTTACCGAGTAATTCGACGACATTTTCTTGCATAAGCGAACAGCTGAACAGAAAGTCGCCGGGTGACTTTCGTGACGAGTTGGCGAAGCGCGACGAAAATTACCGCAATTGGTACAAATAATCAATTGGACATGCGGAAAGCCGGGAAAGGCGACTGAAAATAAGGTATATATGGTCCGAAGTGTCTTTGGGTGTCCGAAGCTTGCCCGTAATTAGTTCAGCTGCACAGTCCAGACCGAGGACGCGCGTGCCGCCGAAGATGCACCTGTCTCGTCTCCCTTTTCTTAGCTCCGTCTCGAGCACGCGCTTCCGAGACCGGACAGTCCGCAGAGTCCACCGTGCTAAATGCAACTGTTCGGCAAACTGCAAAGCGAACCGGTCGACCCATTGATGATACTACTTGCGAGATGGTTTGACAAAAACAAAAAAAAAAAAAAAAAAAAATGATCGATGGATTGGGTAAAAGTACGTGCCGGAAAACTACAGGGAGCTCTCGGGACAGGGCTCGTTAACGACAGTGATATTGAAGAACCGAGACTTTCCGCACAACTTTCTGTAATGATCAAAATTGACCATGACTAATACTGACTTGAACAGACGGGGAAAAATTGATGGTCATTCTTGGTATTTCAGCAGTATTAAGAGTAGTATTTGCTGGTTTAACGAACTTGTTGGTAGAAGACAGAATAGAATGAAGAAGGGGTCAGTCCACACAACCCATTTCACTTGCGTATCAAACAACTAAAAGATCTCCTTCATCCAATATGACGACACGAGAATTCAAGGATTTCCACGACAGCCACAAGGGAGAAAAGGGGATTAAAAATTGTTGATTACTTATTCGTACGTTGTATACTTATTCATTACGAACCGCTGACGGTATATATATTTTATCATTCAAAATTATGTAAGGATTGAAATAAGCCAACGGCCACCTGGCCTCACGTGGTTTCGTAATCATCGTGCCGGAGTAGCGTCTTATTAATTTAGACCTAAAGATTTCGGATTCCAGTTCAAGTGACTCGAAACAGTTTTCGTCGAAACACCTGCGATACTGAGAATGAAAGGCGCCGTGAGCACGCGCCAAAGAATAATTGCGACATTTGCGAGCGTATACGTAACGAAGTCGCTCGATCGCCAAAGAAGGTCTATAAATTAGGAAAAATTGACCGACTACCGGAAAAGGCATGGGTCCACGTAGTAAAACGTCATTGATGGATCCTCGGACGTCGGTTATCGACCAATTGCACGTCCACTACTTGGAGATAACTGACGGTGTCTTCTGCGATCCGCCAAATCACCTGCTTGAAAGCGGCACCTCCGTCGTCTTTCCTGCTATGCCGAAGGAACTTCACCTTTACTTCCTAATCAGGCTCAGGGACGTCCGAGACGTCGTCGACACCTGTCGAATTCCGTTTAAAGTCCCACTCGTCACCCTTTGTCCACTCACACTCCTTTTTTTTATCAATAAACACTCGATTCATAACCGACGATGTCTTCTTCCATACATGTACATTACATTCGATTTCCGTGGTAGAAATTCAGACAATTATTAGGCATTTATAGTCCAACATTGTTGTTGAATGTACATAAAAAGGATAAGAAAATTAGACAATTCATGGATAAAAATGTAAGATTTTGTTAGACATTTATTAGGTAATTTTGTTGGACAACATTTGCATATTTGTTGTTCAA
>JAPYZR010002621.1:0-16325 GCA_030522945.1 Trichopria nigra
GCTCTTCTGGACCCCCCCAACAATATCCAAAAGGAAAATCCCTTCCCGGATTTTTTGCAAGGTAAACCACGTAAGCGCCGACAATTTGACTGGACTATATGCTTTTAATCTGAAATCGATTACTTTAATTGATCATGTTACCTGTTACGTGGACGTTATATTTATTTCTTTGGTACGTTTTTTAAATATTTTTTCGAATGAGCCGCGAATTGATATTAAAATTATAAGATAGATTTAGATTATTATGTATATTTCATATAAACAATTAATAATAACATAAACGACTGCAGGAATCCATAAGTAATTGAAGAAATTAATTAATGCGAACATATATACGATGAAACCGTTCAGTTTATTCGAAACGTATTTACAAACAATGTAAACGAAATATATGAAGCTATCAGCTACGTATATAGATAAATATCAATATAATCTACGTCATTTGGATGAATAACTATTTGCTGTGATTTAATAATTACAATTTAATAAAACGGAAAATATATATCTGGTAAATTTGACTGGTCAATCTACATTTTTTAATATCTACTAAAATATTATTAATAATCTACTTCGTGAAATTATAAGTTTATTTATACTCAACAGTCGTATTTATTTTGTTCAATTGTCTGAAGATATTTAAAATAAAGCATTAAAATTAAGCAATTTAAGCAATTAAATCAATTTAAACATTAACAGACAACTTTCTTTCCATGTTTTTCTAACAAAAATGTACTGACAGATTTTTCCCTAATTTTAGGGTAAGTTAGATCAATTCTTCGAACAGTTTATTTTAAAGATTTTTTTCAAGCCCAACAATTCACCTTGAAGAGCATATTATCTGAGATGAATATTTTGCTAGTTATGGCCTCATAAAGGGGAAAAATTGACTTTTTTGCGGTTTTTCGCTTCTAACTCATTCCGCTTAATAGCTAGCGAAATATCATATAAACAAAGTTGTAGAGCTTGAAAAGACGAAGAATATGCATCCTCATACGTTTCGTTTCGATAAAAATTGATTCCGTGAGGAGACGTTAAATGTCAGAAAATTAGTGAAAAACGCGCTCCATCAATGTCAAATCCGTTTTCCATCAATTTTTTAAGATTTAATGTCTCCCAAGGACTCAATTTTTATCAAAACAAAACGTGCGAGGGTGCAAATTCTTCATCTTTTCAAGTTCTACAACTTTGTTTATATGATATTTTGCTAGCTATTTACCGGAATGAGTTAGACGGGAAAAACCGCAAAAGAGGCAATTTTTTCCCCTTTATGAGGCCATAACTAGCGAAATATTCATCTCACATAATATGCTCTTAAAGGGGAATTGTTGTGCTTGAAAAAATCTTTAAAATGCGCCCTCGCTCGTTAATATAGGTTGAAATTGAGCCGAGTTATTGCAAAAACAGTAATTTTTTTTTTTCTAAACTTCAATTGCTAGCTATTCAAATTCTATGCGTCAGATCGAATTTTGGTACAGGACTTTTTGATTTTAAATTGCACGAAGAGTCGCCTCCTGAAAGTTTATCCTCCAGTTCTGGGACACCCTGTATACAAGAGGCGGCGTACAATATCGCCGAATCATTCAGCGGCAATAAACGTAACCAATAGTGACGGCTTCGCAAAAACATCATCCCGGCGAATGCGAAGCCAATATTTGCTAGCTCACGCAACTGCTCGACCACCTGCACGAGCAAAAGATCTCGATATCGAAGCGCGATAATTCGCTGTGAAATGTCGCTCGCAGAAAGCGTTCGTTTGCGGATAGGTGCCAATAAGCGGATCGGTTCCATATCGGCCGCGTTAGTTTCCCTTCCGGATAAACGGCCATTGTGCCAGCCACAAAGCCATTCGGCATACGCACCAATGTACTCGCCTTCACTTCATCCGCGTGTCCCTCAGACGGGCGCGACGCTCGTTGCAACCGGAACGAGCCGCGTCTCCTCTACCGGAAGTGGTATCGTCGGGCGCCTACATACGCGCGCGAGGACTCGGCCCTGGTTCCATCGACTTCGACGTTCCTGTCCGAATGGGCCAGGCAGGATTTTTCACTGTTTGCTGCTTTTAATTAAACCTTTCAAAGGGACACACCAGAGATAACGGAGGCGGTCAATCGCCTTTCATTCCCGCTCCCCCCGCAGTTCTTTTTTCCGATCCTTTCATCGCTTTGTCTGAACCATTGGCGAAAAGGAAAACTTTCCACCCAGCCTCGCGGGAATGCACGTAGAAATAAAAAAAAAGAGAGAGAGAGAGAGAGAGAAGGAAGTACGAGGGGATGTGACAGACAGACGTGACGCGTCGGAAAACCCGAAAGGAGAGACCGAGCAATACGATATGGTTGTGACGAAGTGACGTCAAAATGTCTGCTCATCCCGCTTACGGTAATCCATACGACAAGCATCAGCATGAGGCTTTCCACTAAAAGCCTTTGCTTTATATTAGGCTGTGGATGTACTTTTTACCGTCATTAGTAATTATTTCCATCATCGTAGTCACAAAAATGTCTGTTCGAGTCCGTCAACTGATGATCCATTCACTGCTTAATGTTCCATTTCCGAATTAAACCAGAAACGAGCATAATATGCTTGTAGAATGAAATATATATCATTAAAACAGGGAACATAATTTTACATTTATCAAACCCTACACACTATCAATTTCCATAATTGATCTCATTTTGGTTGCTCCCCTACACCGTTTACGCAATATCGCTTTCTCCCGTTTTTATCGTCACACGCCGATGCAAGAAAACTGATTCGTATTCGACTCGGATATTACCGAGATTTCAGGGCTACGGGAGCTTTGGATAAGGAAGTCCTGCCGGAGATTTCTTCTTATTGTTTCGCAGGAGGGTTCGGTGCATCGATGCGTGCTCGACTTTTTCCCCCCACTGATATTATTACATATCGGAATTGAATCTCCTAATGCGACGGAACTAATAGCAAGGATTATTCCAATGAGATTCATTGACTTAATTGAAATCACTTTTCAACGCGCTGATAAATTCTGATGTCAAACGTCAACGGTAAGTACTTAACGACTTCAAAGAGACGCTTTATTCCCATTAATCCGTCTGGTCCGTAAATTAATCCCACTTTTTACCCAATTCGATATTCGGTAAAAACGCTGTAGAACGGTAAATATGTGTGGTCCCATTTGTAGGAAATTGAACTTATTTAACAGAATTACATTTCAAACCAATGGGCAAGTTTACAATGCTTTCAGGACGTCCGGGCGGCTAATTACTTTTCCTTTTTTACTTCTCGACGAAGAAATAGTTCCTCGCACTTTTACTTTTACTTTTAAGGAGAAAAGAGGAAAATGCGCTGGAATTCGAAGACAAGAGCATTCGGGAGCGAACATCACATTACTCGTCGAGATTCCGGTCACGTGGTCGCGTCGATTCAATTGTCGCGATGCTGCCGGACCGATCGAGTTTCCGGTTTCGAATTCCACGAGAGCTTCTAAAGACACTTCCGAGGACCTTTCGACCACCAGGCGCCTGCGACTATTCTAATGTACACCCTATACGCTCGATAGGTCTAATGTATCCCGTACTGCCTCGCACGCGAGGAATACGAAAAGTATAGAAGGGAAACACGACACTACTGTTGTCGGCATATTGGATGAGACAATACCCAAGGAAAATATCCTTCCTTTTAATATTTAAGGAAGTTGAAACGTCATTTACCTCGACGATTCCCCTAAAATAAAAAAAGAAATTGTTCAGCCCAAAAAACACAAGTACATGGACGTCCATTATACGTCCAGCCTAGATACTTTGGACATCCATTGAACGTTCAGTTGACGCTGTCGAGGATGTTTATTGTGTTCGCGTGCAGCTGACTTAAACATGATTAGGTTTTCTAATGGACCAAAACTATCCAATCTTCACCTGTTCATCCACAGACCACGTCCACTGTAAGTTCATTGTACACCCAATGTACCCAGCTTGGACGTACATTATATTGGACGTCCTTGTGCTATTTAGGATTTGATATCTGTTATCTTCAATGTTTGCAGGTGTATACCTTAATTTTTTATTACATTTCGCATTGCGTTTTAATAAAACAAAAATGATTCAAAACATGATTCAATGATCGCTATCACTCTCACAAGCGACATATTGAATGAACGATGTTATTGCGCGCGCTCGTTTTTAAAATTCCGACGCCACTGTGAACTTCACATTTATTCTAGAATATATATCATTGAAATATGCTGAAAATTTCGGAGCCTCTGTTATTCAGTTATTATATTATGTACGTCACTGCATTTGTTTTATTTTCAATTTAATCCCAATAATGGCATAGAAACAATTCACGTCTGGTTATCTGGACCGTTTACGCCTGTCATTCTATTACCATCATTCTAAATTTTCAAATGTGGAAATGACAATTCACGTCATCAAAAACATAATATGTATTTCACAAAATCGAAGCGCGTGCATCGACATTTTAAACGACATTTCAATATCGCGTTATAACTCCATTATGGAAAATACTATTAATAATATATATAATACTGTTAATAACATAAATATATATATACCTGCATGTATAATTTATTAAAACAACCTACTTATATACGCAGTATCAATAAACTGACAAAATTCCTTTTACAGTCCATTTGACCCTTCTCGGCTTGATTCAATTTACGTCGGAAGCTCGCCAGACTAAAATGTGAAGAAGACGAAGCGCTAAATGTTTCACTGGACAGCTAGATACGCATCTCGGCAAGCTCCTGTCTAATTGTGGGTTTCACCCCGCGTCACCGAATCGCGTAAGATCCACTTAACCTTAATGCAATTATCGCGTGATGAGTGGAGACCCAGCGGTTTTTTTCGTCTGGCAAATTAATTGTATAATCGATGAGGCGACGAAGCGAAGACGCGATAGCGCTATAAGGTCACCCGATCATCCCCCATGGCCAATGCTCTTTTCTCCCGAGGACCATAAAATAGGAAAATTCCACAAATTAAGCATGGAAAACTATGCCAATAGCATTCAAATTTAAAGCGATGAATTAAGCAAAATCGCGTAAAAAAGAAGTTCAGAAACAGCGTGCCTTGAAGTAGCATCAGAGCAAACGATTGTCGAAAACTTGAATCTGGACTCGTGTTGTGACCTCAAACGCGTTATTGAATAAACCGCACGAAAAGCTTTTCTTTCGTAACGTTGACAAATGTTCCGTATCCAAGTGCATTTCGAATATCAATCAAAACTTGAACGAGCATTACGGTGTGTCCCAAATACAGGATGACCGTTTTATAACTCAATTCACGGTACACCATGAAATTAATAGCGGCCATCGTGATTGTGTTTGCGGTTTCAACTGCGGCTGACGTTGTATATCTAACCAGCAGCGACGCGTCGCTTTCAAGTTTCGTACGGATCGTAATTATGATAGTAATTGCCATCCGAACTTCCATTACGACGATAAAGATTATCGAACGAGTTCCCTCTATTACAGTCGAAGCCGCACGTTCATAATTTTGTGCCCGTAATCTCCTTAGCATCGGCGAGTACTTCGCAGCTCTTGGTGAAAATTCGTCCTTCCTCTCTGTCTCTCTCTCTGTCTCTCCTCTCTTTCTCTCCTCTCTCTCTCTCTCTCTCTCTCTCTCTCTCTCACTCGAGGGTCTACTCTCAGGGATGGTGCCATCGAATCGCTTCGGGACGTGTGTCTGCGCTATTCCAGGGTCTACTTTCGGCGTGCTCGAGCATTACCGGAATCCACAATACACAATCCGCGTACGTACGCTGAAACTACTCTCTAACTTTCCTCAAACTGGTTTTCGAGACAGATGTACGGCCCGTAGTTACATCGGGCTCCATTAACTGTGGGAAGTTAATGTAAGTACATGTCGCGGCTGGAACTCGCGAAGCGACCGAGTTTTAACGACGCCGAGTCCTAGTCCCTCTTCTATCGTCTTCCCGCGAATGCGACAGCGACCCGTCTCGTATCTGGTGATACTGATTTAAATCTCTTTTGCGGCGATGTTTCCAGTAAGGGCCCTCTTCTCGACTGGATCCGTGATTTACCTTCCGGTGCCATTCCGAAGTATATTCTTCTACTACATTATTTATCGAGACAGTATAGTTGGCTGAGAGTAACGCGCCATTCCTCCTGAACCGTAGCTATATAAGGGCTCCTTCAAGTTCCGGGAATCATCAGTGGGAATTACGTCCAATAACCGAAAGTCTTTCGATGCAAAACGATCTCGTCCCCGAGTTGGACGCTTTGTAACCTAGTTGGATGAAACTTAATTGAGCCAAGTTCCCATTTAGTCCTATAGGTAACTCCAGATAAAAAAAAATATTACCACAGAAAAGGATATGAAGCGGATTTACAATTTCTGTATGTAAAAATTAAGAAAAGCGTTGACGTTAAGTTTTATCAATCATTAAATTTCATCAAAATGTACTCGGAGTGCGTAAAACTATACTTTTCACACTTGGCAATAAAATATTTTGAAGTAGAAATATTTACCTGAAAAAAAAATGAATAAGGTGTATACTATTTAAATGTCGCATATAATTTAAAGGGAGTCCACTTTATAAAGACGGCCTCGCCTTTGTCGACGACCGAACCAATGCGAATATAAATGAGTACGTACCAGGAACTGTTGTGTAATTCTATGTGAGCTTGCACTTGCTTCGCTGCACGAGGTTGCGTCCATTGCTTGCGATATTGTTCGAAATGATGATCATTGTACTGCTGCGTGGTCATGAACAATACAGAACAATGCATACAGAGGTGAAATCAGTCGCACAAATTGTAATCAATCTGCCATGCACAGATTAATAACGTTTTGTCATCGGCATTTACAATGAACATATAATAATAATAGAATTCATAAATTAACTATGGCTGATGGGAAAGTCTGTGTACATTTACAGAGATGTATATAAATGCCAAAACAATCACTTTCACATCAATGAGCGAAGCTCGTCGTTTTATTTTATGATTTATGTACTTTCTGATTGGTTAACATTTCTGATAATCAAGTTTAGTCGAATTTGGTAGTAGTGCTATATTCAGAAACTATTTGTTCTCACTCAACGTTTTTGTAACGTTCTTGAGTACGATCTCCATCATATAGAGTGAAGGTTCACTTCAAAAACAATGAAAGATTCACTCTTTATAAAGAGTGACTCAACGTTTGCTCCAATGTAACAATTACGTAACAATTATGTAACAGTTATGTAACAACTAACATTTATGGAAACGTTTTGTAAGTGTTACTTTCAATGTTTGGAGGGACGATCCATAAGAATGGTATCCTAAACGTTACAATTCGACCAAGAAAGTTTGACGCTTTACAAGAAGGTTACAACGTAATAGTCTTTGAAACGTTACATACTCCATGTTACAGAAATGTTTCAAGATAACAATGACTCGAAAAAATTCTACCCGAGAGGTTATTTTGTTACTTTCTGAAACGTTTAAAACCGTTATATATGAAACTTTACACTGTACTCAAAAATGTTCGCACTAGTGCGTAAAAGACCTACTTTGCGTACACAAAGCAAATACATAAAAGCGCGTTTTATGTGCATTAGTTACAAAATGAATCGTGTGTGTATCTCATGCGTAATGTCTTTTTTGACTCGCGTGAAGCTAAAGCTAAAAAAACACATACTTTACGCACTAGTTGCACAATGTAAACGGTGCATAACATATCGAAAAATGTATTATTTTAAACGAATTACCCTAATTTTAACTTCAAGAAATTTACAGAGTTTGAATCATTGATCTTTAAAACTTCTGTATAAGAAATGTTTTGTTAAAAATGTTTCGGGAGAAATGAAATAGTAAGGATTTTAATATGTTTTTAAGACATATATCCGAAAGTGGAATTTTTTTTTTTTTTTAAGAAATACAGACATAAAATTATATCGTTTCAGAATTATGCATTCGCTATACACGTTTTTTAATATCATTTATTTCTATTTTCCAGGGCATTTTCTGAAAATGAGTTTTACAAAAAAAAAATATTTCATCAATGTCAATTTGAAATTTTCCGAAGCAAAAGAAAACAAAAAAGCACAAAGATGAAGCGTAATTTTTTATCGTATATGTCACATGTACCAGGAGGTGGGTGCATGGGTGTTTGTGTCTCTTGACAGATATGCGCGCCGTACGTGTGTGCGGACCTTGAGCCAGACGTAGTAGACTTTGTATTCCCTGATGCAACACTTATCTCCTTATACGTACCGCATTTTCTAGGATCTCGGGTCGTCGCGCCCGCTTGCTTTCCTTGTTTCGCGATCTGCCTTTGTTCGTCTTGTTTTGCACATCGTTGGACCCGACGTCGTTTGTCGATGGTGTGCGGGGGTGGCAGCTATACTCCATACAATGGACTTTCCAGTGTGCGGCGAAGCGGCAAAGTTTTCTTCGGAATGATGTGTTAAGGACAACGTATATATATTTTCCTATGAAAAAATTTTATTCAATACACGATGTAAATGCATTTGTCCGAAATCTACAATTTAGTAATCGACCAAGTGCAAAGCAGAATGTATCTGCAGACATGATCGAGTCAGAATTCTTCTTCATACATTTATTACGACTGTATAATTTTGCAAAGAAATTTGTGAAATAAACTTTTCAAAGATTAATTATGATTTTTCGAATTTACATTATTTTCATGCGTGTAAAAAAACAAATATTGTTTTTTTTTTTAATACTTTTTTGAAATCTATCAAACATATGAAAATCATAATAAAAACTGTTGATTCAAAACTGGTTCAATTTGTTCCGGTTATTATGTTTGTGCCTTCGCCATGGTGTTTACTCATTTTTATTTGTACGGTTTAAGAATGAAAAAAACCGCAATCAACGATGTTTGATTCGAAAATAGCGAATATTCGATATTTTTAACTTTTTACATATTGATATCGTTTTACGAAATTACATATGGAAATCAGTAAACAGAAGTAATTTAGTACAGACCAAATAAATGAATTTATTTTAATGTTTAATTTTAATAAAAATGTTTTTACGATGTCTTTAAAGATTCGCATAAATAAAATGAAAAAATTTCTGGGATTTTTCATAATATCGCCGAGTTTATCATAAAGTACAAAAGAAAGCTTCACGTAACCATCAAGAATAAGACGGATGAGTAAAAGTGATGAATTTGAAAGAAGTGGAAAGATATGTAACGCGTCTAAATAATACTGTATAATAATGGATCGAGCTAAACAAAATAATATATAAAGCGTTGCGGTCGTCTGACCTAATTAATAATTTAGCAATTTATTGGAACACTAATCTGTTTTTGTCATAACTATTTGCAATGCATTTCGACAAAATTTGATTGTAACTAATATATTTTACAGAAAATCGATATTCCCTGTTTATTCCAGTCGCAGTATATATACTATAGTATACATAGCCCAAAACAATTAAATCGTGATTAAATTTTCATTCAAAATTCGTATGACGTGAAATTGCTTCGAAAATGCATAAATAGGATGCTCGGATTATTTATGTTAATTCGTTTTTAGCGTAAAAAAATTCTAATGAATATATTTCTATGACAATAAAAAACAATATTTTTTATTCATGGCCTTTTAGTATATATTCTGAAATTGGATCTTGTACAAAACAAAACCTTACGTGGTGAAACTTGAAGGAAATATTTTATAGTTTAAATATATGTTCATACTTGGAAATTGCAAAGTGTTGTTAAATTAAAACATGTAACCTTCCTGAAACGTTACAGTATATATATATATATATATATATATATATATATATATGTACATTTGTTGATGAAAATGTGGCGATACACATATAGAAACGGTATATTAATGTTTCTGAAACTTTTATAATCGAAGTCATAAAAAGGACATTTTTAATCGTAAAAGCATAACATGTAAAATATTTTGCCAAATGATGATTTTAGAGTTTCGACACCCTTCTTAAGAAAAAGAATGTAAAATAGAAGTTTCTTTTTTATTCATAGATTCGATCATTGTCGAACTTAAGATATTTCTTTTGTATAATACTTGGGTTTTTTATAATATCTTGAGTTGGTTTTTGTTTGATTTTAAAGGTGCAAAAGAATTTGTATGTTTTTTTTTTATACAAAAAAAAATATATATATATATTAATTCTAGAAATGTTGAATGTACAATCCCGAAAACGATACAATGAAACGTTACATTTGAAAACTACATGTTTAGTTACAATAACGGTACAAAAAGTATCTAAGAATCTCTAATGCATTCTGCATAGAGAACTAAAAATTGTAATGCGCGTCATCTATCGTTCAGTTCATACACTTTTAATACAGAAAATAATTTCAATGAAACGTCATATTCGTAACGTTACCTTAAATTACATTAATAACCTAAACTCCCATAATAGTTATTTTGAAACGTTGTATAGGAGCTTAGAGTGCGAAACATTTTCATCAAGATGATTACATTATAACCCCATTGCGAAAGAGTGAAACGTTTTTATGCAAATTGTAACGTTGCAGATGTCATTTTTAAGAAATCTTCCTGTAACTTTGTAATGTACACATTCCCGAAACATATAAAACGTTTTATAAAGTAACATGTAGTAACTTTTCCGTTTCTCTTTTTGCGGTATAGTAATTTTGAAACGTTTCAGGAACGAGGAGTGCCAAAAATTTCCATCAAGATCACACTG
Source organism: Trichopria nigra (assembly GCA_030522945.1). Classification (NCBI taxonomy): domain Eukaryota; kingdom Metazoa; phylum Arthropoda; class Insecta; order Hymenoptera; family Diapriidae; genus Trichopria; species Trichopria nigra. The sequence continues at coordinate 10,661 of JAPYZR010002621.1, forward strand.
TAACCTTCTTGTGACGTATCAGAGGAATTGCAACGTTTCTGCGTGCTGTTTTTATGAAACGTTACAATGACTGCTTATCATCAACGTTCCCGACACGTTTCCATGCAAACAGAGGAACGTTTCAGAAACAATAATGTATCATTGACATGTAGCGTTACATTTTTACCAACAATTGGATGTAATGTATAATGTGTCAGGAAGGTTCAGCGTGATGAATTTCCGCATCGAAAAAACATTACAATATATTTCTAATACAAAAATGAATATTTAACAGAAAATGTTTATTCTTTTGTATATGATTGAAAAATGATCATTCTTGCGATTCAGAAATGCGGAAGCCCAGGACAGATCAATAGGTCTGAACCAGTTTCAATACGTAATATAAAAAATGAACAGATTGATTTCGTTTCACGGCTGAATGGTCTTTCAGTGAACCAAGACTTGAATGTACACATGACGTGAATAATCGTGCATTGAATGTCCCCTGTGTAGTACACAGTTGTAGTCCGATTTACGTGCATGGATATACATCCACGGAACTTAAACGAGGTTAAAACAGCTACTATCCTATACATCTCCATTGAAACTTCGCCGTTCAATTTTTTAAATTAGAAAAGTATCGAATATAAAAATTTCTACTGTAACAAAAGATTACATCGTATTAAAAAAAAAAAAAAAAAAAAAATTAGAAAAGACATGCTGGGTAATAATTAACCTCGACCGTGTATGGCCTTCACGCCCGGAAAAGAAGTCGCAACGACATCCTTAGCGGCATTTCGCATATTCCCGCCCTCTGCTCGTAGTACGCGAATGTATCCCGCCAGCGCTTATTAGGACACGTTGTGGCATGGCCGTGTAATTTCACGTATAAGGTTTTCGAGTATACTTGTATATATATATATACGTGTGCATTTGCGGGCAAGAGTGGCGGAACCCGTGCGGCCACGTAATCTATATACGTATACGAAGCCCATTGCCGACTGCTGTCCCGGCTGCCGAGTACGCGCCATAAATTTACCCTGGAAAATCCCGTGATATATACAGGCACGCACATGGAGGGACGTTTACGGACACAGCCAACGGGGTGTATGACGCAGTGCATGTTGCACTACTGTACTCTTCGCGAAATGCCGCCGCCGTATGAGAGCGACCGCATGAAATCTGCATTTCCTCGACCAACGGGTTTATACTCCCTCGATGATGTCCTTTCAGATTTTAATGATACGAGCTCAATGCACGGGGTCATCTCTATGCGATTGTATTTAGTCCCTCTATGTTTCCGAACGAGGGCAAAAAACTTTGAGTGCGGTTGGAGATGAAATGCGAGAAATATGAATCCGACATATCTGTTTTTTTTATTGTGACTATACCTTTTATGATACGGAACCATTGAGAACTCTTCATTGATATATGTGCTAATTTATCGTGTTTTTTAATAGCATTCGATAAGGTCCTAATAATTTCTTTCCTTAAGATGTGCTAGTTGTAAAGTTATATGCATTTGACGACACATGGTCAGTAATCACGTGATTCCAGTGGGTCGAGCGATTTGTTATTATAATTATCGAAATTTACATTTCAAGGGACGCGAGTCTCGAGCCGATCGAACGGCGAGCTCGACAAAATGTTATCTGCTCAATGTAAATCGTTAATACGCTATTCGCGTCAGGAGAATATTTCGATAATTTCATAAATTCATTGTTGTCGCATGATCAAAACAAAAATTTTTTTTTCACGATTTTCTTGACTTATTGGAAATGATGTCCTTTGGTGCGTTTACATGGGAGGTTTTTTCAACCGTCGAGGATTTGGATGATTTTTTATGTTGATGATTTTGTTATATTATTTTAAGATTTTTCAAAATTATTCATGGATTTTTGGATACGTTCGAAGGTATCCATCGAGTAAAAGTTTGGACCCAAATCTCGATTTTCGTAATAGTACTTTATGAACCAAGGGCGTGAAACGGTCATTTTACGCCCCCAATGGTGTTTTTTAATGTTCAAACTATTTTTATTTCACGCCCCCAGGGCGTAAAATTGGCATTTTACGTCCTCGAGGCGTGAAATCGTCATTTTACACCCCCAAAAGGAGGCGTATAATGGACATTTTGCGCCCTCTGGATCGAAAAAATTATTTTTATATTATTATTATACTAATAATTAATAAAAATATTTTCCACTTAAAAGATTTGATTAATTTAATTTATTCCAAGAAACTATTTGTTTTTAAATCTTAATTTTTTAAGTTTTTAATTGTATTCTTATATTTGTAAATTTACTTTTTAAGTGCTTATTCCAGTGTATTAATTTAAAATAAAAATAAAATAAATAAGATAATTAAGAATAGTTATTTAATAAAATATTTTGAAAATTTAGGATTATTTTTTAATGTTACAATTTTTTTAAATATTTTAATTGAGGCGAAAACTTATCGCAGTTATTAAGTTTTGATTTTTAAGATAGTTTCTTGATTTCTTAGAAATGATTCTAACTATTGAGGAGTTTTATGGATAATTTTGATTTATTTTGTGATTATTTGTGATTTGTCAAAATTAGTCAGGACTTTTGGACACGTTTGACGGATTCAAAATTAATGTTTGGATGCGAATAAAAAAAGAAACTTAAAGAGCATTATTAATAATTAATGACAATTTTTTTTTCAAATAGTGTTCTTTCAAAAATTTTGAATTTTTTACGAATTTGGTAAATTTTTTCGAAAAGATTTGAATTGAGATAAAAATAATACACTTGAAAGATATTCAAAACTTTCAAAACTTGCTTAAAAAATTTTTCGAACAGATTTGTTTTTCTGACAATGAGAAAAAAGAGATTTTTCGTTGAATTATTTATTTGTTTTAGTAAAGAATAATTTTTCGATTTTGTATATTTTTATTTTTAGCAAAAATTTCGAAAATTAAAAAATTCGATATTCTAAAATTTGTTTATAACTAATTCACAATTTTCGACAATTAATCTAGTCGGTTATAAATATTCTTAATAAAAATAATGGTAAAGAAAATAAAAAACAATAACAAATTTTTTTAAATTTCCTAAAATAAATTGGAAATCGGAAAAGTTGAAAATAGTTCTGAAAAGATTTTTTCAAATTGAAAAATGATTTTTTTTCATCGGTCGTTAGATATATAGTGTTTTTTTTTTTTATATTTTCCTCAATTTATCCATTCATCGTGAATGAATTGAAAACATTTTAAAATATTATGAATTGGAATTGGAGCATTTATCGTCGACAACGACAATGCAAAGTGACGTCCTCTTCGAAATCGCGCTCGTGCAATGCCATCGTGACGTGTTGGACTTAACGATTTTTTAAAATTCTTTCACTAATAATTTGTCATATGCGTATACACATAAACTCTTGTAGAAATGTTTGTAATAATTGATATAAACATCAAAACATAATTACTTTTGAATATCACGCCTACGTAATTTTATTATTAATGAGGAATGGCAGAACCTATTAATTGAAAGTCGATATTTAACATTACATCAACGGGAGAGAAATCAACTTGGTACAGGATTTCAATAACAGATTCAGACAATATGGAAAAGTAAAACAATGTAATGCCAAAGAAATACGATCGAGATGCTTTTTCATATTTTTTTTTTTTGAAACCACGACAAGTTTTATAATTTTTATAAAAGTACAAATTCTTTTAAAACTTTATTTAAATTTACACAATTATCACCCGCACTGTAAATATTTATGCATATTTCTCTCTAAATATATTCATTACGACGAAAACCTCCTTATAAAGCTTCCCAATCAACCACAATGTAACAATTATATAACATCAATGAAACATTTATATAAGAAGTAGCCATTATATATTTGTTACATAATTGTGACTTGTTATTATGTTTACTGGGTTTCATTCCTTAATTTACAGTGTTATAATAATCGGAGTAATCTTTAAGTAATTTTCCGATTTCAGCAATGTCCCTGGAACGTTTCATTGCATCCGTGCAAACGTTTAAATTTTTGGCTTATAAACATTTCTGTTACGTTATGGAAACGGTGAATGTCCGACCTCATAAACGTTACAGCGAAACGTTACCTTTAAAAAGTTTATGTGCTGTTACAATAATTGTACTGAAACCTCTCTGAGACTTTCTTATTTTAGCGACATTGCCTTTATTACTTTGTATGTAAGATTCAGAATATCATGTTGAAACTTTTGAATACCATGCATAAATATTTATGCATTCTGGATACGGCGAATATCCTATCAAGGAAATGTTACATTTCATTCGAAAAGTATATGTGTTGTTACAATAACGACACTAAAACCTCTCCGGGAGTTATTAATTGATTCTACAGAGAGTTAAAAATTACATTAGGTAATATTATCCCAGTCAAACATCAGTAATAGTTACATAGCAATTACGTCACAATCACTGTTATGTAACTGTGACAATTTTGAGGCGGACATTTTAATATAACTGTTACATAACAGTGATATAACTTCTGTGATGGTTGACTGGGATATGACGAGAATTTTTACTTTACAACAAAAAAAAGTTTACAACAAAAAAAAAAAGCAGCAAAGTCATTCAATACTAATAAAAAGTCGTAATGCCTAATATTCTCCTCTTAACATCAAGTAGTGGGCCATTCACCCCACCTGACGGAGGAAAATATAACTACGTCGCGTGTTTGACTTGACTAATTCTTTCTCAGTGTGTGTATTTGTTTATATGTTTATTACTATGATACACATTTCATTTAATAAATGAAGCAAGATATAAGATTTGTTGCGGTTTTTTCATTCTTTCGTTATAATCGTCGACTTTCAATTGGTCAATTTCCTGAAAAAAAAAAATAAGAAAAATATAATTTTTCGAAATCTAGTAAATTATTTTAATGAACATTGTGGATATCTTGACGAATTGGTTAATTGAAAAAGAAAACCAGTAATCTTTTAGATTTGTTATTTTTTCGAAAAGTTTACGGCACTTTTTTAAAATGCTAAATTAATAAAGTTTTACGTGTTTAAATTTATTGTCGTGATAATGTTTTTTGGCAATGCCTACTTACGGTATATGGGTCGAAGTAATTAATCAAAACTATGTAATTTTAACCATTTACAGTTGCGTTTTATTCGTCTAATCAACAAACATCATATACATGTCCTTCGTCAGGAAAAAAACACATAGCTGTATTTTTATGACCTTTTATAATTACGAGAATAACAGATATAAACATTTTATTTCGCGTTGGTCCTGGTATGACGCCGGCATTCGCACCGTAAAAGTTTTACGGCTTCTTATCGTATCACAATTCTTATTTGGTTTAAGGTCATCCGCACCAGAGCGAAATGTCACTCAAAGTAGAAAAATAACATTTCAACTGTACTGCCTCGTTTATTTTTTTTGTTTTGTTTTCTTACATTTTAATATTTTTATTGACGACCTTTTATCATCGGGTCTTAATGAAATGCAGTTCACATAAAAGTACAATTATTATTGCAGTTATTAATCCACTTTCAAAATTGTGATTCCCTTATATTCTATTTTTCTCTAATATTGAAACAATAAATCAGTTTATTTGGTCATGTCGGCAAAAAAAATTACCCCCTATTTTTTCATCAAATGTCCACGTTTCAGACCATAAGGATCCCAGAAATCGAATAAAAAAAATTGCG
>JAPYZR010002622.1:0-33935 GCA_030522945.1 Trichopria nigra
TGGACATTTGATGAAAAAATAGGGGGTAATTTTTTTTGCCAGCATGACCAAATTCAATACTTCGTCCGACCTACGGTGCGGGTCGAAGTAATTATATAAAAGTTTAAAAATAGACACTGAAATAAGCAAGTATTAAATTATATGTTAAAATTGTATATAATGAAGATGTTAACAGAAACTGATGAAAGCTCACCAAAATAGATAAATATTGTAGAACTTTAATTGACATAAGTGGTTATTCACTCAACAAAATTGGTTATTTAATTTCGGAAAGTCGACAAAACGTTGTAATAGTTGATAAAAGCAACAAACTAGAATATGATGGGCTCGAGAAATGTATATTTGCGCATTTTCTATAATTTTCGAAACTAAGGTTTTTTCTTCAAACTAAAGTTTTCACTTCAAATTTTGAGTAAAATAGTCATTAATAGAAATCGAAGACGAAGGCGTTTGTGACGTGGATTAATATCACCATGCATTGACCCATTATCTGATGATTTCCCCTTCATGTTCTCAGAAGTCCCTCGAGAACCGAATTGATTGCACCAACAACGGTTAACATACATCCCAAAGCCCTAGTGGTTGTCAGTAAAACCTTCTCTTACACAGACTATATACTGATAGGTCATGAGTAGTTGAAGTAACGATACAATTATTTGGATTTCAGCATGAAATTCACAACAGTGAAGTATGATCATATATACTACAATTCAGGTAAATGTCACCTTTCTAGTTATGTACCATAATCTGTATATATATATATTGTCGTATCGATCTGCAACTGTAAACCAAAATTGCAAATCTGACAATATTATTTAAACATTTCATAAACAATTAGGCTCAAAATGCGAATTAAGTCAGTACGAAGACGTGTCGGGAGTTGAAATTTATTCTGAAACTTCTTTTTATAACTAGAATCAAGTTTTAAGTGCTGGAAAAAATTTGTTTAAACGTATGTTGGAGTGTTTGTTAATTTTTCTTAGCACTTGAAACTTAATTTTAGTTATAAAAAAGTTATATAATTGTTATGAATGGTTTAAATAACGTTTTCATTTTTTTAATCTTTGTTTGTTTAATCTAAAGTTATGACGTGTTCTTCGACATTTCTTAAATGTTTGAGAACCATTGCTTTTTCGAATCTTATTCGAACCCACTAAATCACTATATTTACAGCATTCGAAGTATCGATGAGCCGTTATTATTGCAAATATTGTTCTTTTAGCTATGTACGTTAAACAAGTTACCGAATAATTCAAACACAATGCATGCTAATAATATGCTTCTGTTCTGATTCTTCCTTAGCCGGATGACGATCAAATCGTGACTTATTTAAGCACCTTGTCACGCGCACCGTAAGATTAGTTTCATGCATGTCGATGTTCCCCAAGTTTGTGTTTATATCGTGTGGCATTGCAATACCGACAGTACAAGAATCTCACCAGAAACCCATAAAACAAACCAGAATGTCGCGCAACTCCAAAGTTTGTTGCTATTCCGTTCAAATTTCAGAATCGTAAAAGCATCACCGCAAACTTCGGTATACTCCTTACACTTCGTCATGAAGCTGGTACTATGCAAAAGCACTAAAGAAAGGAAGAGGCGTAAAATGAAGAAAAAAAAAGACACGCGAAAGGAGCAAACTTTAAACCCGAGCTTCTGGATCTGAACAAACGAGTAACAGCTTTCCAGTGAGTCAGTTAAAAGTTTCTTATGGAGCAACACCGTGCACCGAAAATGTTTCGCGAATTACCTCGAAGAGATAATGAAATAGGTGCAATTTTCGAGACAAGATGCCGGACGAAGCAGCGAAAATGTTATCGTAATGTGGTTTGTCGTAAGATCAGGTGGATTGACGTTGATAACAAGATTGCACGGAGGAGAAAAAAGAATAAAAAGAAATGTTACATATGATAAAAAAAATAAAAAATGAAATAACACATCAATAGCTTTAAATCATTATTTGAACTTTGAGTTTATCCATAAAAGTTATTGTAAGAGCTTTTAGGATCAGATCACAGTTCGTTCGTGAAAAGTACTGAAGACTCCGCGAGTACTTAAGAAAAGCTCGAATGATTTACTTTTTTTTTTCTTCCTTCAGTTTACGGTATACTTAAAAGGCCGTCGTAGATTTTGTTATTTTCGTACTCTACACCGGCCTCTACGTACGTTTCCTTTTGATGACTTTCCCTCATGCTTACTTTAATTTCTACCTATTACAACCTAGCCCTCTACACTCGACGTTTTTCTGAACTTCAAACCTTCCACTTATTTTTGCTTGTCAACGTTTTCTCGTTTGCTTCTAATTACTCCAATTAATGCGAGAGTATATTACGTGAAAATTCGATGTACACCGTTTTTTCGTTCCGTTACTCATTTAACGGCAATTCAAAACCTATCATATCACCTGTTATATTTCGTTATTTTATTGATTAGGTTTTTTGTTAGTACTATCTTATTGACGAATTATTTTTTTAAGTTTTTCGAATAATTAATGGTTTCATCTTGGTTCGACTTGAATTTCGATTCTAATTATTGTATCCTTATAAAAGTGCTTTTAATTATCAAGCGTATAGGGAAATGTATGTAGCTTCAGTTAAAATCATTCGCGTTTTTTGCAATTAAATTTTACGAAAAGGTAAAAAAAAAAAAATATTCTTTGATCGTCCTTTGACAATTATTTTCGCAAATACCTTTTTAAAACCTTTGGAATGATTATATTTTTTATCTGGAAAAGTTTCGTGAAGCGAAAGCACCGTTAATTAATTGTTTTGCATGTTGCATTGAAATAAAATTCATTCTGATTCGAATATCTAACTTTCAATCGCGACTGCCAAAGAATAATCCAACATTGCTTAAACAAAAATAGGTAAAACTATACTATATAAACATTATTATACTGTCACATGCAGTCGGGCTGTCGAGTTTAATAATAAAATTGAGTTTGAATACGTTATGAACCACGTATTTTGTATATTTTATTTCATTTATTGTGTGTGATAATATTTTTATAAAGTTTTGATTACGACTTCAAGCTTCTTCTTTGTCAGCGTTGTAGTTAATGAATGACAATTTCATAATTGTAATTCTCTGCTGTATCTAACAAATTTTTGCAAGTTAGTTTTTGATAACTGCAGTTATTAAATAATTCTTTTTACGAAAATAGTTTTTCAGAATTTATATTTTAATTTTTAGTACAATGTTATCAATTTTTATGTTCGTTTGTTCAATTTCATTTATTGGTATTAATTTTGCACATTTACTATTAAGTTTCGTAAATTCTGGTCGATATCGTAAATCCTTATCGCATGAACCTCAATTATGGTAAAATTTTTATTCTAACCTCTAATAAAAAAAAAAAACAAGGTATGTTTATGGGTCGAAGTAATTGTCAACATGATGGTAAGGCGTCAAATAAAAAATATTAAATAATAACAAATGTCGTTAAGCAATACTTTTTTCCAGCTTTTATTATTTCTCATTGCAGGGGTAATATAAATGCACGTACATAATCTGTTCTTAAAAATCGAGTGTATCTTATGCAAAATAGAAATTCAGGATTAATTAAATAATGCATACAATACAGATAAAACAGCAGTGATGTACACAAAAAATTAAAAAATAAATAAATTTCTTACTATTTAATTTTTAATTGCACAATTTTTTTTTAATGATAATGTAAAATATGTGTATAAATCCTCGTTAATACTGTGAAATTTTAAATCGTGAATGTGAATGTGCAGATGGCATGTAAACATTTGCGTAAATAAACAATTTCCTCCGTATAGAAGAGGACGTTTGAGGTTGTTTACTTTACTGTGTTTACATCTTTCACGAGATCCCAATATTGTTTATTGATGCAAAATTATCGACAATAAAATAACAATGAAATAAATCGTTTTATTATTGCGAATGAAAATCATAACTACACTATTCCGTGTTCATAACGTATAGAAACTTGTTTATGTACAAGATTTTTTATAGTACATTTTCTCAAACTCAAAAAGTTACAATCTTTTTCAGAAGTGTAATTCAATCGTGAAAGAAACCAAACATCTTCTCAGAAGTGTGGATCAAATTACGTTTTGAGTTATTCGGGGACGAATAATTAAATTTATGGGGAAATAAGTAACAAATAAAATTATTAGAGTAATTAAAATGTAAATAATAATAATAATTTTTAAAACACATTTATAATTAAAAAGCGTTTAAATATCGACATGAGAAAATATTTTAACTAAAGAATTAAACTTCAATTAGCAATATTTTCAAATTTACTCTTATACCATTTTTTATGGCATGATGATTATAGGACGGTATGATATGATTTTTGTGATATAACTGTGTTTTTATCACTTAATTTAAAATGTCTTACCTGATATACCAAATGAACAGATATGAGTAAAATGCCTAAAATTTTTAAGAAAATCAAATTAAAATACAAAACTCTATATCAGATTCCCAGATGTTAAGAATGAACAGTGAGATTAGACAAAATTATAAACACCATGACGTCATAAACGCATAGTAAAATCTAGCCTGTCATAATCAAGGTAAATTACTGTCGTATAATAAACAATCAGAATTTAATATTTCAATTTTCAAGCGCTTTTTAAATTCTAATACTGATGTTTACTGATGTTTGAAATTTTTATTTTACGTCTTTTTGGGCACTGTTTAGGAGTTTTGAAACTATTGGTTTTCATCATTATTGGCGTTATAATTATTTATACAAATTTTACTTAGATTTGTAGATTTTATACGTTCTCGGTGCTATGTACTGCTTTTGTTAATACCTGGCAATTTTTTTTAGGTTATGTTTGTATTTTGTTGCTGAATTTAGTATGTCACAGTTCGCGCTTTATTTTTCTTTCTGCATTAAAAAAACAAAAAATTGTATTTCATTCTGTACAACTAAAATTCCGTGTTAATTTACATTATATGTTTTTTACCTTGTTTGGTGTTTTTATTCGTTGATAAGAAATGTTGCTTTCGAAAATGTCTACTTCCATCAATGTTTACAATGGTAAGATTTATTTTAAAAATATAGATTATTTTAATGATATTACAGAACACGAATCGAAAATCAATCCAAAATGAAAGGCGTTTTGTATTTCAACTTCTAATCGAATTTTTAAATGAAGCTAAGTGTATAATTCAGTAAAATCCTATTTGAGAAGAATTACTTACCCAATGAATGATGTCTAAATATATTTTTTTTAAGTCTAATCGCTTAATAGTATAGTATTTAAAAATTGTTGATCTGACATTTTTCAGTTTACAAACATTAATAAAAAAGGTCGATAAATGAAATATGACTGGAAAATGTTTTAATCATTGATGTAATAGGTAAGAGTTGATGAAAGCTTATAACCCGCAATATATTGTTAAAAGTTGATCAAAAATGCGATGAATTATTTTGAAGAACAGAATGAAAAATTATGTCGAAAAATGGAGCAACAATTATTAATCGTTTAATCTCATTTAATGAATAATAGAATGTTTTTTAACGTACGATTGATCTAACGGCTGACCTAAAAAATGGCGAACATCATTTAAAATATTTGTGGTTTTTTTTTAATCAACTGAACGCCCGTTATAACTTCATCTCATTCAATTAAAGACTTTCATATTCGCCATACAGTCATGTCGTTCAGGAATGAATTCCAGGTTGCTTCTTGCGGAAAATTACTCGCAGCGGGATCCGCGCAACAAGAGCATCTCAAAAGGATTTGCTCCGTACGTAGTAAAAGGATAATTCCAAAAAGAAGATAGAGTTTTCAAATATGTGTATATAAGTTTCATAAAGATAGCTCACGTTGCTTGAAATTCTGGATCCGAGTAGTCGTTATAAACTCAAGTTTTATTCTTACGTATATACCGAGAAAGTATTGTGCATTGCGTATATAGGCTGCAGGTTTTTCCCGAAAATGCATTCTCTAAATATTTAAAAGAAAATGTTATATCTGCATTTATTTTATAATTTATTGTTCAAACTATAACATATCCGAAATATCGAAATTTTTCTGTCTTTCTTTGGTTTTACGCATAATTTTTTTCGTGATCACGATATTGAACGTCGACGAAAACTATTCAGACAGACGCACAGGCCACTATACTGTTAACCGGATCGGATGCAGGACTTCGAAGCTCGGCTTTGTAAAATTCCTCAACAAACCACTTCAAAACTAACTTCTCTGTTACCGTGCATGTCTCATTTGAGTTTCCTGAGTTTTACCCTGGCTCAGATTTTGTGAGTTCGCTCCAGCACACGGTCCCGGATTGTAAATTGCAGCATTAGATGACTCTGGGTACTTCACAACGACTTCCTGAAGAACTTGTAATACTTTGAAGGCACTCGGATAATTATGCGTCACTAATTCTGGTTTTGTAACTTCCATTTCCATCCGTGCATTCAAATATTTTGTAATTAGCCAGATCTATTTTCAGAAAATTAAAAGTGACTGGCTGGGTTAAAATGTAACGTCGCCTTGATTTCGAAAATATCTCTTTTATCTGCAAAATACAAATAATGACATACATATACACATTATAGACAGGAATAAAGTACATATTTTTGAAGGAGAATGAACACCTGCAACAATTTTAGCACATCGCGCTTATAATAGCAAAGAAAAATGTTTTGGCGAATTTGGAGCATTCCGGGCGCGACGGATTGAATATCGAATTCCCTGCATTATCGTCGAATTATCGCGATGGGTGTTTTCTTATAATTAACGGGACATTACGGAGCGTATAAATTTCTATGCGGTAAATTTTACCATGAAGAGATTTTATATATTAAACTCGGTCGGTCGTTCTCCCGAAATTAACGTCTATGTTACACGAATAATGGAGCGGGATGCTGTAATATGTTATGCTTTTACTCATTAGCAAAATGGGTTACAAATGATCAGACCAACTGTGAGATCACCCAATTATTTACATATTAGTTACTATTACGTATATCAATTCAGGTCGGGTTATGCAAGGCTGATTTCGCGGTGCTGGCGACGTAATGAAAATATGGGCAGGACTTTTCGAGTAGCGATGCTCATCGATTTATTGTTCCCTCTCAACTCCGTTAAGTGAAATTATGGTTACTGGAATGGAATTAGGTTTGCTTAATATAGTATGTGTGTTTTTTTTTTTTTTTACTATTTTTATATCAATTTGATGACCTTGAATTGTGGATGACTAAGTGCAATGAAAAGTAAAGTCTTGAATAAATTAAGCAAATCCCATCCGAATCTTGATGGCGGAGCAACAGCACGGCCAAACTATCTTCGCTGCTAATTGTGAGCATCTCCCTGATTCTCTCTGCATAGTGGCTCTCGCAAATAACCCAGGTGAGCAGGGTTCGTTGAAGTAAAACGAAAAAGCGTGGTTGTCGTTTTTAACTACAATCCGAATGCTGTCCGGGTATAGGTGTATAAGGGATGCTACTGGAGGGAACGTTAGTCGAAGCCCACGGGAGAAAAAGGACGAACGCACTTCGTGCCACGAATGAAGTAGCCACGATCGAACTGGTGGACGTATATATACGCGAAACCGATTCTTCCCGCAGTCGGAATCACGGTGCGCGAAAGGCTTGACTCCGTGGATGCCCGGCACACGAATAATTTATTGCTCCAACGGGGCGTGACTGAGAGTTTCCCTTATTTATTTGTCAATCCACTAATTGCCAACCGTTTCCGGCTTTGGTAAAAGCTCCGTCGATACGGAACACGATGTTACCCGAGCCCTGCGTTTCTATGGATCTGATGGGGTCCTTCAAAGGCTTTCTTTAGCGGCAAAAGAACTAGTCCGCGTATTATTATCTGATCATATTACCTAACTTTGCGAAATTGTCCTCTCTACTTTTCCAACCCGTTAATTTAAATAATCCATGAAGTTTTGTACATAAATATCAAAATTGATTACAAATAACAGTTAATTTGAGACTTTCCATTCAATTAGACGTTCCGACTTTGCTTCCATGAGTATACCATGGACGAACATTGCGTGGAGTTTATCTCCTTTAAACATACTGCAGTTCTAGTTGCATCTTATATCTCTCTTAGTGGATGTCAGTGTACATGTCCACAACGCGGGACTACCAGATTAACGCATTACGGAAGTTCCGCGAGAGCTAACCTAACCTAAAAGCACGAGCTGGAACCGAAGAGCGAGATTCACATCCTCGTACACTTACTGAATTTGAGATTCCGGCCGCGCTCCTCGCACATCTCTTGTCGGCCAACTATCTTCGCCTTGGTTAAACTCTGATCGCCATTCGAAGTATGCGAATTGTCGCGGTCACTTGGAACAGTAGCTGGCTGTGGCACTATTGGTCCAACGAGAAATCGGCGTCAGAATTCGGAGGCTCTTCTAACGCTATTTGCACCTTACCAAGTCTTACGGACACAAAGCATCAAAGTAGACTATCGATTTGCGTTGAATGGGCTCCATCGTAAAGACAACGCGGTTTGTTTCACGGGATGAAGTATTCGCGGCAATTCTCTACTTTGTCTCTTCCACGTTCAGGGGAGACGTGTAAAGAAACGATAATTTTACAAACGTAACGGCAATAAACGTTAAAAATATTATCAGGTAAATAGGAACGTTCAAAGGACGCCCGCAGTGTTTAGGAGCAACTCTTTTTTTTTTTTTTTTTATTTAACGGAATAAGGAAGGCTGCATTTGTGTTTCAAGTGACTGTATGTAAAGCATTTCTGTGCGCGTGTGTAACGACCGGTTACCCTAATGTTTACGTTCCGCCTCGAATGTCGCTTTACTCGATTCCGTGCCTTTTAGTTGTCCTAGGGTCCGCTGAGAGTTCGCTTGGCTTTTTGTTTTCTCTTTCACTCTTGACATCTCCATCGCAATTTTTTTTCTGCGTCTGATTGTTTCGACCCTCCTGTCTCACTTATTTGCGCTTTATTTAGGAGGATGCTCTACCATTTTGAAGCTTAACGATTGACAAAATGAAATGTTTAATTGACAGATGGTTCAGTTTGAAATATGTAATAATCAGTCATTACTTGACAGTATCATCAATTTTGTAAATCATGTTTTATATTGTCCATGTCATAATTTATGTCGCCTTTTGGCACACTTGCAGATTCCCTTTCTATGTTTTTCATTGATAATGATATCCGAAGTATCTTTTATTAAAGAGTTCATTTATGCAGACCAGACTGTAGCTGAAATGCATAAATTCCTTACAAGAATTTTCTTACATTAGTATTTCGCCTTTAATATCGTACTTTATTTTTTGACGGAGAAAGTTCCTTAATGAATCGTAAAATTAACATCTGCTGCCGCTTAAATGGTTAATTACACGAAGGTTGGAAATATGGAGGTCGTTATAAGAGAGTTCGAAGATACTGCATAGCCGACCGAAATACGTTGTTATGTATAATATTATTTCTGCCGCAACAACTCGTGATAATCAATTCTTGTAGAGAGTTAAAAACATGAAATGGAATGGACTTAGTTCCTGAAGGAATTCTCTAGACAATATTCCAATTTACGTTTTTCGATTAATGTTCCTATTTCGCATGGATTGGAATAATCAGGTCAATTTAATAATAATGCTCATTGAGAATACCTGCTATAATTGTAGCACTTTCACGTCTCGAAAGTAAATTACAATTAATTAGTTTATAATCAACGGCTCAAAATCTCTCAACGGATTTCTCAGGTACGAATCGCAGTGATTCAATGACTATGGAGACATACACGAAGTTAAATGTTTCTCCCGGTGACACATTGCATTCTGCTTTTAGGTGACTGTGCATCTACCGTTTATTTTTAAACCGAATATAATCGGTCCATTGTACGCACATATGTTTAATGTCTGTTTAAATGACTTTCTTCGTGTTTGTAAAATTGACGTAATACAGACGTATAATAAACACCCTGCCCACCTAGAACAAATTATTCTAAAATATTTCCGGAATGTTCCAGATAACTCTTATATACATACGTACATAAGTTATAATAATTGTTGAAAATAAAAGAGAAGGAAAGTTCCACGTTCATAAAAATGCTTTTAAATTGCTAAGGGTGCACAAGTTCAAAATGCAAATTCCATAAATGTACGGGTTCCTCTAAGATTCATCTGCTATTCGTTCTTTTCTCGTCCAAGATTCGTCCAAGAATTGTACTTTATCTATAAAAAAATTCGTTTTTTCGTTATTGGCTACTGGTCCAAATGTTGGTCCATAATTAGTCTATTTAACGTCCATTCAGCGGAGGTGGCTCAGTGGTTATAATGTCGGAATTAGAAGTTCCTGGTCCGATTGTCGGTCTCTGCCAAGGGACACTGGTTTATTTATAACCAGATATGTGTTTGATAACGTCAAAGCTCAGGTGGTTCAGATCCCACCTTCATTAACTGCAGGTCTAGTGGTGAATTTATCTCATAAGTGTTTACAAAAGTCTATAAAAAAAAATATCTATTATATTCGAAATTTCGTCCAAAATACATCCATTGGACTTTCAACAGGATGAACATTGTATGAAAATTGGACGTCCGTATATCCAATGCATGGGTATACGAACATGAATACAGCATTCATTTTTGAACAAATAAGATCGTCTTTAGTGTTTCTTGCCCTTACAAATACTTCTGTCCAATATTAAAATACGAAAATTCAAAATTTTCAGAATTTTTAGCTGTATATAGCCTCCCAATAAGCAAAAAGATATCTTGAAGATATCTAAAAGATATCTTGCGATCCTGGCAAGATATCTTAAAAATGTCGAATAGATATCTAAAAGATCTACTTTTAGATGTCTTATGCAACGCATCTTTCCAAAAGACATCTTTTAGATATCCTTTTAAATAAAGACGTCTAACAGATATCTTTTAGATATTTATGTCTCCAAATGTTTATTGGGCTACTTTAATGGAAAATGATTGAATTCATTCCAAGATAAGTAGAATGATACGAGGGGAAATGTTCGTCAGGATACAGGATTGTCCGCGGGCCCATTACTTGACTTAGGTGACGGTCAGCTTGCAACTCAGCATAGAATCACATTACCGTCTCACCTACGAAGTGTTACCGAATTGTAGCCGCTCTGTATATCAGCTCGACATGGCGCGGCTCGAGTACCGAACAATAATCCATTTAGACTAACTTCTGGATGCAAGCACGACGTAAGCCGGACGAGAATAATGGGACCCGGATGTATGCGATACGAAGGGTAAATATACCGGCTAGCGCAAATCTCTCTTACCAAAATCTAAATTATATACATTTCACGGTACCTCTGTGCATTGATGCTGAACGTTATAGGTCAATGTGTTTTTATCAAAATGTTGTTTTGGGATTGAATTAATTTCACTCGGAGGTGTATGAGGTTAAACAGTTGTCGCGAGGCTGATTAAATTGAATTCACTTATAAAATAGTTCCACCGAGGGTGAGGTACGGTGATATAGAATCTGTTTTCGTGCTTGTGTCGAACCTCCTGATTTTATATCAGGCACAGTTAGTTGTCAGTCAATATTAGTCAAATTCGATTAGACGACATGTCGTCTAAATCTGGCAACCAAATCTCGATGCAGTCCCCAATTCTGAATCATTGATGTCGCTTTTAATAAAATGTCATTCATTATTTTGCTTCGTAATATTGAGTTGAACAAATATCGCTTTTTGAAAATCTGCCTATATAATCATTTTTTTTTTTTTCAAAATGTCACTTTTGCATTTCGCGAATGTCAAGTTTCGTCGATCTGTGAAACTGATGAGCTTCGTCCTGTTCATATTTTGGTGGCATCCTTGATAGGCGTTACTCGTTCACAGAGAGCAAGACTTCAATTAGAGGAACGGTAATTTGTATTGATGGTGGACGGGACGAGCGGGTTCAGGCGATCGATGTAAAATATTGCGAACGGAACACGCCGCTGAATTTAATTCGTGCGCGGCGAATTCAAAATCACCCGGGACTGCAGTCGGTGGTTTCCAGATCATCGAGGTAAATCTTCCTGTCGATAGTTCGCCACGGTCCGGATTAGTCTATAGTCTGAATCTGCACCTCCAGCGTCGTCTCATAAATTCACCAGAGGCTCGTTATAAATTCAACTCTCATCGACCGTAAATGCAGCGACTTGCCCCGACCGAGGGAATTTCAGAACTTTGCTCGCGAAAAATCCTCTAGACATGGGACAGAATGGTATAAATTACTTTCGCATACCTTGAGTATCGAGACTCAAACACAATTCTTCGTTAATGATATCCGAAATATATATATATATATTATACGGTTTTAGTACCCACATATATAGCAGAGTATATAATGGTACTTTTAAACTCCACGTAAAGTTGTGCAATGTTTAGTCTGCATGTTTAGACATGTACTTTAGAACTTTGTCGAGACATCATCTCGTGTCATTCTCTTGGTCGCACTTTTATTAACGGTTTAAATCCCAATACTCATTTGGAAGAGTCGAGGGGGAAAGATTTTAAACGATAACGTTTACCTTCTTCCGGCAGATGACTTAATTATTGACCGATGTGTACATCGCTGAAAAAAAGGGGGTTAGCTATTAAGGGCGGCAACTTTTGGCCGGCTGCGCGGTGCATCGGCGAACTCGGTTTAACGATGTAAAACTCATCAGGAAAGTTCCATTGTGGTCCCTCGTTTTCAGCATTCCGTGAGTTCTTCAATACTCCTCTTTCATGTTTGTACTCGGACATTTTCCTAACGAGAAGTAAACTTTGAAAGTCAGCGAACATTTTACGACCCCAGTAACCCCCGAGTCTCGCATGCGCTATCTTGAGGGGCCATTTCGCGAGCGCGAGTCACGTATAAAAGACACCTGAAAAATCCCCTGACATCGGGTTTCGACTGCGCGCTTCCTTTATATGTATTTACGTCTTCCTTTGTCCGCCTCCTCAGGATCCTGCGCCTCTTTCTCAATTCTCTCTTGGCATCGCGGCGTGTCGTGGCTTGTAGCGACGACGTACGACCGAAAGGCACATAAACTCTCGAGCTGTCAGAGCACCTTTCGCGGGAGAGCTTCGAGCCCAGAGAATTATTTTGCGACAAGTTACCAACCCGTGTTGACGCGCGGGCGCCTCACGTGTATACCTATGTACCGGGTGCGGCGCGGGTTTAGTACTTTTCCACGAGTCGTAATGCACTGCGCGCCGGGCACCCTAATAAAATGTTGTTCGAAAAACGACGAGGACCGCCTCGGATCCTCTACTTTCCTGAATGCGATCACCGTTGTATATCTGGAGTATAACGCGACGTATATGCACGCGCAGCCTACACGCTGCGGCGAGCAAAGTAGTATAAAATGATGATTCCGAAAGTATTTGCGAATGTAAAACTACATCCGTGCATCGAATACGGATTACGGATGTTTGCATCAACCACCACTGTCCTTGAATTTTGCATGAATATCCTCCTGAGAAAAAATAAGCACGTGCGTATGGGATTGAAATTAGAACAGACACGGGCCAGGTTTAAGCCAAGGTTAATCACAAGGTCATTTATATTAACGAAATTGTATCAATGTAAAACTCTGGCTACCTGACCGCCGGTATCGAGTGCTAGTGACTGCTTGAAATATATTTGAGTGACACTAATTGAAGATGGTCTTGACCAGTATTGCCCAAGTAGCATTAGTGCATAGAGTGGAAGTACACGATGTGCCATAATACTGCCATGTATGTCCAATGGACGTTTGACTATGGGCGAACAATAATTCAAATGTGAACGTACGATGGACCAAGCATGGCCTTTAAATGGAAGCAAAGGTACATCCAGTGGACGTCCGAAGTAACTTCATTACGTTCATGGGATACGTCCATTGGATGTCCTGTAATCGTACACTAAACGTCCACTTAACGTTCATGAAAATATAGATTTACTTGGATGGAAAGTGGATGTATAATGGATGTCTCAATTGACATCCACTTCCAGCCATAAAAAATGTTTTAAATGGACGAAAACTGGAAGTACCTCGGACGTCCAATGTACTTACAGGTCTGAACGTCCATTTATTCTGTTGAACAATTATGAATTTTTCAACATGAAGTACGTCTACAAAATTGCAATAAAAACTTGACAAACAAAGTTATAGTCGCGAAGTCGATAAACAACAGATAGCTCTAAATGGAGCTGATGCCACGTCCTTGAAATTGTAAACTTCATAAATTCAGCAGGTATTGCCCGGATTTGCTTAATGCCGTGAAGTTACGTTAAAAGCCGACAAGAAACTCATCGGTAGCTTCCTAACTTCTAGAATCTTGAGTTTCTTGCTCTTTCAAACTAGCCAGCTGGCTGAATAATTTTACCAAGGTTTACTTTCCACCGTAGAAAATTCATTATTGCCATAAATTATCGACAAATAAGACGAAATTGGTAGAAAACTAGAGCCTTGTTCGTTTCTTTTTCATTCTTTGGGAACGTTCAATAAACTTTGCTCATACTTTTCATAATATAGATTCGACCAATTTCTTCACTAAGTTATTTGAATTTCCCTCGTTTATTTTCAAGGCAACAATACCAATAATTCTACTACGAATTCAAGCTATTTCAGCGCAACGGCAAGTAGTACTCCGTCGAAATGGTCAGACACGAATCCATAATCTCGAGTACATCTGTAACTTACCTCCTTACACCTTGTCTATGCTTGTATGATTTTCGTTAACATTGTCAGTTAACTCGGGCATGTTGTGTTTGCCGGCACGTGTTGATGTGCGCGATGTACCCGAGCCGGGCATATATGTAGATCGAGTCACGTACCGGGGTTAGTACTTGCGCAAACACTGGCGCATCTAACTATAAACGTTACGCAACAACGATCGTCTAACGATATACGTGTCGACGTATATCCGACCTCGGTTTTAGAACTGCCTTAAGACAAACAACGTCAGCGATTTTTCGCCCTGAATTCTCGAATCAATCCTCGCAGCAATGCACTTTCGACAATTTACCCAAATGCAGGAAACTCCTTTCTTCGAAAATACGTGCATCAATGCATTTATTTTAGTCGCTCACTTCGTTAATCGACGAAAAAGGAAGCGCGAACGATACCATAGGAAACAAATGATTTTAAGTCGGGGTTGCAATGAGGTCAATTTAATTAACAAGTTCCTTCCCAAACCAATTGCTATTTCTATTAAATGTTCATCCATCACTATTTAGAAGTTCGTCGAAGAGTATCGAATTTCGAATGCTAGCGAAAATTAGTGATAATCTCCTGATGTCATCTGACTTCATCTAAAGTCGAAATCATTATCTTACGACTTACATCTCGTCATTGTGCCACCTGTTCAGTTTTCGGCATTCCGTGTCAGTTTTGGTACAATTTTCTTCACTTACTAAAATTGCTATTGCTTTTTATGAATTATCATCAATTCTCTTTGATATTGTCTATTTTCAAACCACGTAAGATTCGAAAGTCCAGTTAAAGATAGGCGTTGCAACTTGCAAGTAATTACTCGAACCCAATCAATTATCCACCTTAGATCACATAATTGTCAAGTACACTACTTGTACATGAAATGAAAAGGTGCATTATTTATGCCAAGTATTTATTTTTAAAAGTTCGATGTCTGTCTGTTAAAAAAAAAAAAAAAAAAAAAAAAAAACAATAGCAAATAACTAGGTTTGAAGGTCAACCTCGAGCATTTTTCTGGTTGCAAACAGTAGCGGCCGGCATAAGCAGTTCGGCATCAGTTGGGACCACTCGAAAGCGGAAATCTCCGAGAGTGATTCTGGTCGGTAGCCAAAGCGAAAGAGTATAATGGACTGGGAGGAGTGGAAACATTTGGCTGGCAACTGGGCTAATACGGGATTGCCGAGCCGCGCCGCGCGATTAAACCTACTACTTCTTTCATTTCCTATCGGCTCGAATTATGCGGCAGCCTGCGAGAATGCCGGAGAATGGGTGCTGCAGTCAATGGGAACGAACGTGCGCGACCGACCGCGATAGGATTCTGTTGCCATTCAATTTGCCTCATGAATTCTTGTAGCGCCGGTTTATGACCCGTGTGGTACACCCTACGGCGTTTTCTTCATTGATAACTGTTCCGTTATTATTTTGGAATTAATCGCGGTTGCAATTTGAAAACTTTACAACGAAAGATTGTAATATGTCTAATTAACAATACTATCGTGCCAGTGATTTGAACATTGCAGATGATTTTAGGTCAGTTTTCTTCCAAAAGGATTTTTCAATATCAAATCAGTCCCACGCGATGTTGCCTTGAGTAATGAGTGATCGGATCTTACGGTAATTACTGACTTGGACACTCTAAAAGTGATTATAGAGGAAGGATAATATTGTGGTCTTAAGTACCCGTTAAATAAGCAGCTCTGATTCTTCCATTATGTCAAGCATAATGACACAACATTATTCCAAGATTGGAAAAGTTAGCAATATAACCATCTGATGTCGGATATCCTTAGGTAGTTGACATTCCTTCTGAGCATACAATGAAAGTGCAATGACGGGAAAATTGTTTGTATAGCTCCATTTAATCTATTATTTTTACGAATTTTCAGAAGTCTAGATATCTAATGTTTCTGATGATCCTCCTAGGTGAACCGTGATGACAAACCGGGAAAAATTATTGAAAATGTCTAGCGAAGCATTTTATCCGTTGTTGTCGAGCGATTCCATGTATACGAGATGAGGTTAAAGTCGGTCAAGAGTTCGAACCGGTATGACGAGCAACTCTATTAACGCCGAGGTTAAACATTGTTTGGTCTGCAATCCCGGCACACGTCCCACGACCGCCGGCGCCGTAGCCACCGCCCCCATCTAACCAACCACTGCAGAAAGACCACAGGGCTGTGGTGTTCGCCTAACCAACCGATGGGCCCAGGAGATATACCTTAACTGCTGCCGTGGATAACTTTCATCCGATCCCCTTGAATCTCAGATAAATTCCAGTGACGAAGCACCCGTTGAAATTTCTTATTTCGCACGCGAAAATCCTATTTGCTTTACATCTGAAAGTATAACCATCGAAATTCGAAGGAAATCTTGACAACGTGTTGTTTATACAAGATCCCAGGGTCTTGGAATGGATTGCAGTTGTTGGCGCTTCATTGAATGTTAAGCAAAATCCTCGATTTTATTCCACAACAACTTATTTCGTATTTAGGCGTTTTTCCTCACACCACTTATTCAGATCACGAGACACTCGTAATATTGTGAAATATTATAATACGAAACCCTAGTCTTAAATTTTACTCAGACCACTTTAGTAAGAAGGTCTTCAATTTACAGGTCAGTGAATGTCAAAGACGCGTAGACAATGCGAAGCAAGCGGCACTAATTTGTTGGTTTCTGTGTCTCGTCGATTACCGGCGATTCGAAGCTTGACTGCCATTGAAATAATTAGTGTCTCCCTTCAGAGAGTCGTTGTATACTCGAACAAGTGTAAGTGTGGTCGGAAGAAGCTGCTACCAAAGTTCACGACGTTTGACTAAAGTTCGACAACTTCTCACAAGGGTGACCAATTGACCCTGTCTACGGATAATTGCTCAAGAACTTGAATCGGTTTTTGAAACTATTCGAGACCAGAAGAATGCCGCTTGATAAAAAACAATTATACTGCAGCCGCTGCAATTCTGCAGTTTATACTTGCGAAACTGAAATAAAAGAAAGTGAAGCGTCAACGGAAGTGGTTACTTTTGCACTTACGCGGTACAGTTTATCTAAAAATGCAAAGCCGCTAATTTATATTCCAAGAATATTCACGGAGGAGGCAAAAACGCATCTTGCCACCTGCAATTTCTAAGTGTACCGTGCACACGAGTTCGTAACGAGTTCGCAATTAGTTGATAATTCAGTAACAAGCGACTACCTGCATACGACTGTACGCATTGTGCATTACGATCTCACGACCCGCGTCGCTTTAGTCTCCTTTTCACATTCCCGTTCTAGCTTCGACTCCTTCCGTCAGCTTCGTGCCGATAATATCAATGCTGGAAATACGTGAGGTAACGCCGTATATATGCATGCTCCCTTTTTGTCAGGGGCTGTAATTTCGTTCCAGGAATTTGCAAATCCGACTATGAATCTTGAAAATAGAATTATTTCTCTATTTGCCGCGGTAGGGAATTATTCTACTTTTCGGTAGGGAAATATTCGTATAAAATTAGCTACGAATTTCTCCCCGAAACATTCAAAAAACACCTCTGCCATAATTAACCGCTTCCACTGCACCACCACTCCGATCGTTCCACCGCTGATATTCGAAGTGCGCCGTTTAAAAAAAAAAAAAAGAAGAAGAGAAAACGGTACCCCCCTTCCTTTTAAAGGGGACCTGCGCAGTTGAAGGCTGAAGTTCTTCGGGCTCCAGGAGCAGGGATTAGAAGTAAAGTTATGACCGGTATTTTGCGGGCAGCTTTGCATAACTTCTCGCACACCCTCGCTCAGCCCCAATGGACAACAATCGTGCGCGCTTTTGTAATGTCCGGCAACCAACCATTTTCTAATCTGCTACTTTTCGCAAGCTTAACGCTGATTACAAAGACGCTAATTTCCTGTGAATAATCCGAATATAACTTACTACGCTCGTTTTCACGAACTAGTGACCCAATTTTTATATGTGGTGCGTCGCTGAGCATGCATTTGAGAAAGTGACGCTGTAGCATTAAAAAATCCTTGCTAAATTTGATGTATTGCCCATATGTCACGGAAAGTGTTACATTTTTCTAAATACTGTTAACTGAATCACATTTTTGATAATGAAAATCATAATTTTTTAAAGAGTCACATATTTCGGGTGCTTGTACTTGTCTGATGATATTATAGGATAATATTTACGAATGATAACCCAAATCCGTTCTTAATGAATGAAGTGCTCATAAGACAGATCGCATCTCCCTTTATTTTCGGCCGTAAATATCAAGAGAATGATCGAAATTGAATGAAAATAACAATGAATCAAAATGCTTTTACCCTTATCTGATAATGCTCAATTCTTGATTGATTTTCATTGTAAATTCTTCACTTAGTAATAATTTAAGAAATGTCTCAAACTTGTAATAGCATTCATGGTAATAATAAATTATGTAAATGTAAGACGTTTCGTTATTTAAGGCCTTGTCAATACGCTCCTCATTCATATTGATAATATCGATTGTTATTTTTCAGAATATCGAGAAGACAATGGTCCGACGAGCCCGAAAATTCGAATAGCATACCGAGGCAAACTGGATCCCGACAGACGTTGGAAACGTCATCGAGATCGAATATGTCCAACGGAGACCAATCATTGCCATGTAACGAATTTAAATTTGGTGTTTATGGTTGGAGAAAACGGTGCCTATATTCTCTCGTGCTAGGACTTACGATAATAGTCATACTGAACCTCGCTCTGACGCTTTGGCTGCTTAAAGTCATGGAATTCAGCTTCGTAAGTAAATCAGTCATCTTTCGCTTAATTAATTATTTAATTAATTACAAAATGTAGATGTTTGCGATAAAACGTAATCATGATAAGGTGTTGTTATAAACAGTATACTATCACCCAATTAGCACTGAACGCCGATGATTCGTACAATTTTTGTCCTGGACGATAATATGCATTGAACGTCCAGGCTTGACACCTACGTTAGACAATCAATGTACGTCCAGTATTTATCCATTCGAAAATCTATGTTTGTTTTCATTCATGTACATCAACTGGACAAATAAATGTCCTATTGACGTCTTCGCCAATGACAACTGGACATATATTGTCTTTCCTACCTGGTCTGGTACATGTGCTACTTGGGCAACGGCTATTGACCTAAATTGAATCCCATGAGGCGAACTCATTCCCGACTACTTTACATTTGCACTAATAAAATTTAAGAAAACTTTAGAAAACTTTTAGGCAATTACCATAATTTCCGAGTAGTACTTCAGAGCTAATTCCAAACTTATTCCGAATATCGCGTTGGACACGAGGCGATCCTGATTTACGAAGACGATGACTTCGCCGTTTACCAGAGTCACGCTATCTCTGAGTCGATACATTGTCACTGAATATCCGCAATTGATATTTCGCGGAATTTGCACGAAACAGTACCCCGGACACATTCGTTCGCGATAAAAACAATTGGAATTCGCGCACGTACGTCTGTCGCTTGTTGCCGATGATTCCATGCGAAGGAAACATCTCGCCTAACTTTTCGACAGCTATTAAGGCCGACTACTGTCTTGCGGCTTAAAATTAGTTTTGCGCGAGTTCCTGTGCGGAATAACAGGCGCGAGCAAGAGGGGCCAATGGCAAAAGGCGCGAGAGCCACGAATACGCGGCAAGCGGTTAATATAATTCTCTGTATAATTGCGATGGTGCCTTGGCTCGTTTATGCCTTTGCTTTTCGTGCGAAACGTGGAGTATTGTATACCAGTGTGCAATCCATTTGATTCCTTCCGGATTGTTGAATCCTTTGTCTCTACCGGTGTCTCTCTTCCATTTCATCCTCTCTCTCTCTCTCTCTCGTACTTTCTCTTGCACTCTTTCCTTCGTCCCATCAGGGTTTGTGAAGAGTGCAGCCAATGTAAACGTTCGTGCCATTCATAAAATGTGATTAGGTTCAAAATTTTGCAACATCTTGCAATTGCGCGAGAGCTGCATTGCATTTGCCATTTCTAGAGATAAATATGCTGCAATTTACTTTGCGTTATTCCAACATAATGTTTTCATCAGAGTTTACCATTTATATTCTCCTCACAATGTCTTTGCAATCAAAGTGTCTAACAATTAGATCTAACGATAAGTGAATATATTCATCTCTTGAAAATCCATGCTTTGCGAGAAAATCACAAAGACGGAAATGTGGTATTTAACTCATTTGTGACTTAATGAACTTAAAAATGAATCAAATTACAGGTTAGCAACTACGCAACATCAATGTTGCATGCTGTTCTACATTATGACAGATAAAATATAAAAAATATACTTGATGGTGAGAAAACGGGTTTGTGTTTAGTCAAACAGCAATAATATGAAAACCCTGATTTAATATTTATATAAGAATCTGAATGGGCGAGTTCAATGTAATATTATTATGTTCCAGTCCATGCGAATCCATAAAGCTTTCAACTTTTGGTGTTAAGTATAATCCTAAATCAAACAATGTGAACATCAGAGTTGCTTACGTATATGTAATATTTTTTTGTATACATGACAAGTTTCGAAGAGACTATAAAAATCCACCTTTTAACGTAATGGGATCACAAGAAATGAATTCACTTCTCTCTCTCTCTCTCTCTCTCTCGTCAATTTTCTTATTCATAACCGGATAATGCAATAATGCGAAGCTTCTCCGGAATCGAAATTCACAGAAGTAAGCCAGTATTAATCATTTGAATTTTATTATTAACAGCTTCTTCCCAGAAACGATTTAACGATTCATGATGGATGAATCTGTGAAAGAGAGTCGAGGAAATGGGAGGTAAACTAATTATTGACGGAAAGGAACGTTTATTATAAATGCATAACGATAGAAACGAGCCCTTTAATAACTGAAAGGTGGTAGGACAAATATTGCGAAAGGATTGAAGTCAGAATGAAAAATCTGAATTTTAAAAAATTCCAAAGCCATCGAGTGACGGAAGAAATATAATGTCTTAACTTTACGAAATGTGCGGAGAACTGCTAACGTAAGAAGGAAAATGTTCGAGTCTTTAAAAACATGACCTATTTTCCCGATACAATCGGGAAAAATCTCGGGGAAATATAACAGAAATTTGATACGGTGGATTACATCGGGTTTTATAATAATGATACAAAAATATATTTTTAAATATATATTACGGTATATTTTTATTTTTAAAATCAACAGTTGACAATTAATCAATGTAGATTATTTGTAATTATATTGCTTCATTTATAGATCAAGCTTCTGCGTCTTTTATACCTCATCTTTTGTGTAAATATGTACAGAAACATTTTTATCTGTGATCTGAAGGATGTTAGTCCTTGCAACAAATTAAAAAAAAAAGAGAAGATGGACAGTATGTTTTATCGGGCACTACAAATTTTTTTCCAGGACATATATATTATCGGTAGTAAATGTATGTCGCTTACGTGTAATCCTTATATTTTCGAGTCTACGATGCCATTTACGACAACATATTTGCCCTCGACCAATCGCGTAAAATGAATGACTATATTTGGCAGGAGTCAAACTGTAATTTTTTCTTTTTGAAAATGTAAAATCTCTTTATATTCCAAATTTAATTATGCTTCGAAGTGCAAATGATTAAGAGTGTCTTATTTAAAAACTGCATTTCCCTGGTGAATATCATAATGTACGAGGGATGTGGGATGGCCCACATTTTACTTTGAACGCCGTTTAAGAGTACGCGGACTGTAACGTAAAAGTGATTTGAACCTTTCTATTCTTCCGTGCATATTGATTTTTAGGAAGATTAAGGAATTTAACTAAGTACTATGGTCAGAATGGACAAATAAGGAAATCGTTTATAAACCAATGCCTCATAAATGGTAGAGTACTTGAGGAGCAGAGTGGCCAGGAATTCACTGTAAAAGTAGGCCGTTAAATATAGATTATCATTGGAGGTCCTCTTAATGATTCACGATTATATCGACGTTAGCTTTCAGTTCAGAATCAAATTGATAATAGATCAATCGACAGTAAAGTTGGTCCATGTGAGGTCAACTTGAGGTTCAATTTGAAAACTGAATGAACCTAACTTGCTATCATTTATTTGGATGCAGTAAATTTTAGTCAGATCTGATGACATCTAAGCGGTTGACTTCTCGAATAGTTTAACAAATCTGCAGGCAGACTAGTAGAAGTTTCAGATAATAATTTTATACATCGAGTTATCTAGAGTGGCAAAATTACATAAACTTAAAATTTGATGTGTTTTTTTAAATGTCAGGTTTTAACTTTCATTTAGTATAAGCTTTATTTTATTTTTACTTTCTCAATATTACAAACGCAGTCGTAAAGTTTTTAACGGTTTTTATTAATTTTGTTTACCATTTATATAATTCCATGTGGGAATTTTTCGTGGAATTCCATTTACAATTAGAAAATGTAGCAAATACTTTCCGAGATAAAAGATTTGTAACATACATGCCTTTAGTAGACATTTATACATTTTTTCTTTTACTTGCAACGATATCAGTTCAAGTTGTTCGGCTTTTTTTATTCATCCAGTACAACAAGCGACTGTTCATCATGTGGCGAATCAAGGATGATGAAATAATTGTCATCAACAAGCCCAAAAGCGATATGTGTGAACATTGAACTTTCTCGACTGTAGATGACATAATGATTTCGCGGATTTGGCTCTGGCGCTTTCGATATGACGTGTGCATCAAGCATGGATCAACTCAATTTAGATCGCAAGAAGTTGATATAATATTCCATTATCGTTTTATCCGAGTTATTCGACTTTGCGGCCTTATTTCGAGACAGAACGATTTCTCGACTTGGCTGCTGATGCTATTACCTAGTTTAGAGGAGATCGGCAGCAGCAGCCGGATTTTGCGCGATGATCCCTCGATAAGGGCTAAATTCGACGGAAAGTGCGTCTCTTACAGTTCCTAAGTAAAGAGGCGGTATATAGAGCCGTGAGATTTCCGAGATGCCTCGTGGGAAATGTGCGATCCATTATTTTGGACTTACTGCTCATTCTCGCTCTGATAGACTCACACTTAAGATCGATCACTTTCCTTACGATTTTTTTATTTTTGTGCTTGGGACATATTGTTTAGGTACTCCGGCGACAATTTCGTATCAATCCTAAAAGAATGTCGGTCTTTTCGTATGTTTTAGTAAAACGTTCAAACTAAGATGAGTTAGATTCAGACGTTTGTAAAGTTAGGATGGAAAGAAATCAATAGAGTTATTTTTAGCACTACACAAAATAAATCACATCTATTGCAAAGTCATTACGTCAGTATCGATTTTTTGATAGCTTTTAATCGATCCCAATGGCAATTTAAACGTAGCTGACCATTTCGTTACGAATTTATTTTAAGCCCAGATCAATTTTCGAATTAGCGAACACTATCCACTGCGTTGTGTTGAAATTGTTGATTTTTTGCAACGCAATAAAAGTAGAAATTATATCACAAGACAATAAAGGAGCAAATAACCTTATGGCTGATTGAAATAAAATAATAAAAGGTATATTGATATTGTAAAGAGAGAAAAAAAACAAGTTATAAAGAAATCCACAAGTTCCAATTACGACAAATGTAATACCGAAGAAAGATTAGGTACATGAACGAAATAAACGTAATAGAGCGATGGTTCAAAAGGCGAAACCTACTTTTAAAAAGCCTCTTACAATTTTCAGACAGCGTATTTTATAATTGGTTTGGCAAAGAAGAAATTTACTTCCGTCAAGTACTGGGTCGATGGCTTTCGTTATTTATTTTTATCCTTTCTTTTCGCTACTCGAGGAAGATATAAAATTACACATTTGTACCTATATAGCGTCATTTTCCAGTTCGTATTTTTCATTCTTAGTTTTTTTTTTTTTTGTTCTTACGTTTATCCGCGTTTTCGTAATGAATATTCACATGTTTCTTTTTACGTTTCTCGCGTTCTCGATCCATCGACTTTTTATCAATAATTCATTATTCAACATAGCTCTCGCCGATATACTGTATATATGTACTTCGGTTTTCGATACTGATCTATTGTTTTCAGATATTCCAAGTTTATCCCGCGCTATCTATTCCACTGACCTCATTTTCATACCCTCTTGCCATTTTCCGCTCTCAATTTTCGCATCGACCCCTTCTTATTCTCGCCCACCATTTTCAACGAGACGACCTTCCGGCCAGTGCCTCCTATTTCGTCGACAACCTTGATCGGACGTGTAGATAGTGTATACTCTTCCTACCTTTTAGGTCGAAATCGTTTTCGAACTCCTACCTAGTTTTGTAGTTTCCTATGCTTAATAATTAGCCCCTTGTCTACGTCTTACTATAAACTTTAAAAAAATACTGAAAACAATAAATATAAGCAGTATTTTTTATTTATTTGTATTTATTATTATAAAAAGTATAACATTCATATTCTAAAATTCCTTATAATCCTCATACCATAATTAGGGACAAGAGTAATTGTATACTTGGATACACAAATACATTTGTAAGGTGTTCATGTCACGTATTTTTCCCAAATCATGATAGGTTTTCCTTACCCAAAATCTGCGATTCCATTTCAAACATAATTGTTTCTTTCAAATTTACCTAAGTGATAAATATTCATTTATTGGAGCGCTCATCATCATTTTTTGATAGACGTGCAGAAAAACATCATTTATACAGTTGTATGATATAAGAACGACACCTCTTGACAGATGTTACGAAAAATATATAATTTTTAGACAGATGATCATAGGAAGACCGCCTTTAGATAAATATTCATTGGAATATCACTCTTTCTTTGCTTTAAACACATTCCTATAATGTCACCGGTAACTATTTAAGAGCGATGTTTGAATTTAAACCGTGATGGTATTGATTTTTGGAGTTCGGAATGTGCTTTTTTTTTAGAACAGATAGGTCAGGTGTTTCTCGAGACTGACATTTGCGATTAAGGAATCGGAATAGAAGATTCGTTTTTTACGGACTTTCTACATCGTATAAAACCATTTTCGAATGTTAATAAATTATTCAAATATTTAAATCGTATGAATTTGCAAAGAACCGTCGACGAAAATGAACGATGCTATTTCAGAAAATATTGCGATTTCTTTCTACTATAAAAAATTATTCACCGTACAGGAATAAAACTAAAAACAATACTAAATTGTACATAATTTAAGGAATCAATATTATAAAGTCATGACGCAGCAAACCCAGCAAGCGCAGACTGTTAAATGAAGACAAAATGCCTTCACTTCATCGATATTATGACGACATTTTGACGTCATTTTACAATTCATATTTTCAGGGAACATTAATCCTCACACTTTTGAATATAACCACAAGTGCATTCGCTTAAAATAAAGTATCTAACCTACCGCGCATTGATGAAATGTGAATAATCAATTCATATAACGAAGAAAATATATTGACGATTTCAACGAATCTGTTTTTTTTTTTTTTTTATTTTGCCGGACTGCAATACATTAATTGGATAGAAAATGCATGAGGAGTGATTGGCACAGAAAACAGATACTCTTGCAATATGTATGTATATATATATATACATACATGCCTACAGAAAACTCACGCAAAGTAGTTTAATTCAATTTTCAAGTAGAATATTTCCGTTTTTATGTAGAATACTCAATTCATAAAAGTAATAACGTATATTCTGCAGTATATATTCGGTTCTTTTTTTAGATTTCATTAGTTAATTGGCAGTAAGCTGATATAGTCACAGTAACTTTATGCCTTTATTTCCTAATTATACTTTGTCAATTGTCATGGCCATATATTTGTAATTAGCCCATCAGAATACCTAAACATACACTAAAAAAAAATTTGTTATTTTCAAGTAAATATTTACTTGAATTAAGAAAATGTTTCCTTCTTTTTAGTAAATCTGTCTTAATTCAATAAAATCTTTTCGTAATTTAAGTAAATATTTAATTGAAAATAACAAATTTTTTTTCAGTTTCCGAACGAACCATTTTCAATCCTTATCCTTAAAACATCATGTCTGATGAACAAAAAAATAATTCGTATCAAATATTTTTCTGATTTTCTGTAAAACGTATAAAAGTAGAAGTCAATCCGGGAGTGGCAACTGGGGTAGTATCACTCGTGAGATCTTAAAAGATTGGTATGAATTCCAGGCCTTGATCTGCATTTGCTCCATTGATATTAAACGCGCAAGGGATACTTTCTTAAACCCGCAGAAGCTTTTCAAATAATCTACGCTTGGAAAGTTTTAATCCACTGTACTTTTAAGGGTAGATTTTAATTTTTAATAATTCTTATCAGGTACAAGATTGTTTTGTTCCTTGAATTGAATTGAAACAGCCAGTACGATCTACCTATATATCCGAATTCCCAATAAGCAAAAAGATGTCTTGAAGATATCTAAAAGATATCTTGCGATCCTGGCAAGATATCTTAAAAATGTCGAATAGATATCTAAAAGACATTCCTTTTAAATAAAGACGTCTAAAAGATATTTATGTCTCCAAATGTTTATTGGGTTATTTCCTCCAAACAAAGGGCATGAATATATGGATGAAATTGATAAATTCGTCAGAAACGTTGTCAAAGTTGGTCCATTTCCATCTTGTACGGGATCTCTTTTTTATTCAATGCCGCTGAAGTCAGGCCACGTTGCTCGTAATTCAATTAGGATCGCATGTGAAGAAATGTCGCCCGGCTCTTGAACGATGAAGAAAAACAGAAAAAGGATTAGCCAACATATACCGGCACGCACTCTGGCTTCCTATATCACCGACAACCCATACTTTATCATAGTGGTGCCAACTTCTCGGACAGCTTTCAAGCATCTTCTGCGTCGCCGTTGTGTGCAGAGGGGGCGCGGTGAAATTTTCAGGGACGTTGATACCCATCTCGAACTTTCGCGCCGTTATACGAGACTTTCCCGAGTGGAATGCAATGCTCTCGCCTGCCCGGAAATATTTTATGTCCTCTGCACCTCCCGCACACTACTATGGCTCCGGTGGCGTCTTCTGTGCCCGCCATTCTTTCCGCCCATTCATATTTGATGAGACTCATCCTTGAACCCGAACGAGCCTGGCCACGAAGTGCGCTGCAAGTATATATATGCTTCGCGCGGACGTACCAAGACAGTTTTCGTCGGTACGGTTCTACATTGGTCCCTGGTTACTGACCTAGACGAAGCCCGCGGGACGGAAAATCATTTTCAAAAACGACTCGATAACTCATTCCACACTTAGTTTTGCGTCAGTAGAGTCGTGCTGACCCGGAGACATTCAGTACAATTCCAGATGAACGTATTGTATTCATAAGGTGATATGATTCAATACGTCTTTGTTCCACGGCGACAAGGATCAGGTAATACAGAGCCGCAGTTGCATACCCTTTATTCTATAACGTTGTGGTTATGCATACATGTACACACATATACATTATGCACCACTGCATACGACACGAGATGGAGGAATGTTCTTTCCGTAATGGACTGATTCCATATTCCTCTATATCTCGTTCTTGCATACACTTTCGTCCATACTCAAAAATTACTAACCTACCTATGATTGATCAGTTGGTGTATATTATCATAATTTTTTCACTGGATTGGAGATGATTTCAAGCAGAAAATACCAAGGATTACGAAACTTGGTGGATTGTAAATTTTAGTTGATAATGTTCTACTGAACTTGTAGACGACAATGTCATTACGGTCCGGACAATCATTGATGTAACGTGATTTTTCCACATTCAATCCCTGCATAATAAGACTAAATATTTGCAACATCACCATGGCCATTATAGCATGAGCATAAATATGTCAAACGCTTTTATTCAAAGCCCAACGTTTCGACCCTGATGAGGACCTACATATGGTCGAAACGTTGGGCTTCGAATAAAAGTGTTTGACATTTATGTCAAGATCTTTTTTATGTTGAACTGTAATGGCCAAGGTGATGTTCCAAATAAATAATCTAGAACGGTTCATATAATAAAGAAAATTTGTTTAATAAGACTATATAGTCACACAGCTATTTTCCGGTTCTAACCTTTTAGCGACAAAAGCGAGGTTTAAATCCGAAATTGCTGAATGGTCAGGCTCTCCACAAAAGGGCTCTAAAACCACCCAATGACGTAACGTGGATAAATTTCATAGAGACGGAGTGGATTTAGTGTCAAATGAATTTTCTTCTTTTGTTTTTGCATTACTATATCGACGAACTCGTTGCAACAGATTATTCTTTCCACTTCTTTAACCGTTCAGGGCGATCATCTTTCATTCAATTTCTAAAGAACTCGTAGAAAAAATGATGAGAAAAAAATTGAGGTTTGAGGTAATTGAGTCCTAGAAACATTATTGTTATGTAGGAAAAGTGATATATAGGAGAAGAATGAGACATTCTACAATTTATTGAAATAGAAAATTCGAAAGAACAAACCGTACTTATAATCTGTGCCTGTAAGCATTAACAAAGGCAGAAGAGGAATTCCGTGGCTGGGATAAAA
This sequence comes from Trichopria nigra, assembly GCA_030522945.1. Taxonomy (NCBI): domain Eukaryota; kingdom Metazoa; phylum Arthropoda; class Insecta; order Hymenoptera; family Diapriidae; genus Trichopria; species Trichopria nigra. The sequence goes on from JAPYZR010002622.1 coordinate 29,098, forward strand.
ATGAAGATAAATCGGTGTAATTTTACGCGCTGACAGGAGTATGATGTAGTACTTACGAAATTAAATTTGTGTTAATTGCCTTTTTTTATTCCAGCATATCCACAATTATATGAGAGGAGGAATGCGAATACGCAAAATTGATGCACATTCACAAGTTGGAATATCGACTTACTTAACGTCGAGTGTAAACGCGAAAATAGAACAGTCAGAGATGACGACTCTGACACGATGTTATTAATTAATCTAACTAAATTGTCAGCGCGCAGTGGTTTTCGATAAAATTTATCTACTTGTTTTTGACGTTTGAACGTGCCGCAATTTGCCAGGTTTACTGATATAATCTAATTTAGCGTGAAACATTAATGGAATGTTTTCACATTAATTTTGACGATATGTAGTTTCTGTTTAGGTTAAATTCTGAAATATGATATATTATAAAATACCCAATGCTTTTATATGTATATCTGTAAAAGAGGCGTAAAAACATCAAAATTTTTCATTTAATAAGATTTAAATTTTAAGCTATATAATGTTATAGTATAATATAATTTATACTTTCTAATAATTGACAAGATTATATTTTTGTTTATTAAAATGTCGATCTACTTATATTTCTCGAAAAAAAAAAGAGAATAATCTCAACTTGCAGGATTAGGATATTGAGCACTGATAAAATGAATAATAATTCATATTTTAGAAAGAATTACCATATAATACAATTCATGAGACAATTTCAAAAAGTGAAAGATTTTTAAGTTCTTCGTGTTTTCGAGAGCATTTTGGCTACTTTTTTAAAAATAAGTAGACTATTCGAGTATAAAATTATAGATATTTTCTTTTTCTTAAAGGTTAAATGTGTTTTTTTTTTACACCTGTTTCTCCAGTTTAATATGGATATGTTATGTTTCAAAACTAATCAATTGTAGGTACAGCCACTTTTGTACGAAATTTTGTTATTGCATTTTTGGGTTCCTTATGGACCGAAACCAGAACATTTCATGAAAACATAAAGGATACATTTTTTCCAAAGAGACCAAATTCATTATTTCGTCCGATATATATAGGGTGGGTCGATGTAAAAATGTAGTTATAACTTTGAAAATTTTGGAGCTTAGAAATTTTGATATTTACTTCGTAAAAGAAAATTTTTTATTTTGTTTCAACTCCTTTTTTTATTTCTCTTTTTGAGACAATAAGTAAATTCTTATATTGTTCAGTTACGTGTTTCATTAGAAATACTCCAGCGAGTATTCTATTTTGGTTTTGTTACATATTTAATATTTAATTTACAAAGAAAAAGAGAAAAAAATAAAAATAATTTTTATTGAGAATAACTTTTGCACTATATTTGTTGCAATCTTGTAAAGTTTTTGTTTCTTGAACCTGGTACTCTTGATTGCCGTACTTAGTAAATTATGTACGAGTTGATTTATAAGATTTTGTAGTAGTCTATTTGTGTGTGTAGTCGCTATTTGTGTATTTTTTATAACAATGTTTTCTTCTGTGCCTGAATGTATTTGTAAATCATTACGAATAATTTCATTAGTTACGAACTACGGAGCATTATTGACGCTGTTACGTAGAACCTTAGATTGAAATCTTTCCAAAATTTCTACAGTTGGATTTGAGGTAGTACCCCAATAGTTGAATGCCGTACATTCAAATTGTCTTAAGTATAGTTTTGTAAGGAAGAATTTTGTTTCTGGTAATAATCTCTCATGTTTTTCAAATGAACCAGTACATTTTCTTCATTTTTAGACAAAGCTGCTTTAGATTAGTGAAGATGTACTTTCTCCATGATAAAAGAACATAAAATTTAAAAAAAAATAACCGTGCTTTTATATATATACATATATTATATACACTATTCTTAAAACTCTAGTACAAAAAATGAAATACTATAAAAAATTTGTAATAATAACAATAACGAATGTGCAAGATTTTAAAAAAATTCGAACATATGTCATAGAAATATCAATAAAAATGTAAAACAGTTGACAGCAACCCAAACATAACTTAATGTATGATTTAAATAACAAAAATCAATATGGAATGACCAGCTTCACAAAACCAAGTATATCATAATTTATTCAAAATTAATTTATTCAAATAATTAATAATTACAAATGAATTCATAAAAATTGACAATTAAAGTACAAGTGTCAACAATTACAAAAAATGACATAAATTGAAAATGTTAGTCAACGTACTTGAATCTGGACAGAATAAGGGATTTTTTTACATAAATATACGTAAACATAACAAATTGAAATTGAAGCAAATTTATGATGTTAAAATCACATGTCGCGCAGCTCTCACTACGCTGCACAAACTCTTATTTATAAATTCTGCTTCTGTAAGTCAAATAAGTGAAGTTTAAATTGGTGAGGTTAGATTACATTACGTTAATCCCTTTGACGCCTAAGTTTATGTGTACACAAGGTATCCCCTCGTATTCCGAAAACCACTCGTTCAATCTTCTTAAAACTTGGTGCTTGCGCGGGAAATTGTTAGGTAAAGCTCGATTCTAAAATAAAAAATTGAAATTAAAGATGAACAAATGAAAACCAGTCATAATTAACCAGGTATAAAGATTGGTAAGAAGAGTGGAGTATAGAAAAGTGGAAAATTGGAAGTGACGCGAAAAAAAAATTAAGAAGGAAGAATGAAAGGTGAAAATAAGGAAGATCATGTAACGAAGGAGATATAATAAAAGAGATGATAGTAGAGCTGAAAACGAGGCTCGGGAGAATGGAAAAAGAATTTAAAAAAGGCGGCATGATGTGGAGAGCAACGAGAAGGACAGAGAAAGAAATAGGAGATAGACAAAAATAAAATGAAGAAGTTGGAGAAATGGATCTAATAGAAGAAAAAGACGAGAGGAGTGGATATATAGAAGAAGGAGTCAAAATAAATGAGGAAGGGGAAAGAGAAGAAGAAACAGAAAAAGAAGAGGTGAAAAGAAAGATTGAATAGTGGAAGATGGAAAGAAGGATGTGTTAATTTTTTTTGTTTATACAATTTATCGGTGATGATTAAAAGATAAAGTTCAGAAAAGTGAAAAACAGGCAGTATATGAAATGTCATGTTTTAAGGTATAAAAGTAATCATAGTTAATGGAAAGTGTTACAGAAAAATTTCTGTGCATATATAGCTGTGTAACCGATAAAATAAACTGTATAATTTTTTCTCTGCCGTCAAAGTACTTTCTTCGCCGAAACGACTAAAACGCCGTTAAGAACTTCAGGACGTCACTTGCGCAAACTTGAATTATGCCGGATAGCGCGTTACATTGGCAATAACAATTTATGTTCGCTAGGGACATTTGCGTAGGGGGCGTGCTTGTACATACTCAAAGCTGCACTCGTGCTACTAACGACGAGTTCGAAGTTACAAGTCCGCGCTTTCTTTTATCAAGCTAAAACACCCATAATCGTAAAACTAAAAGGCACGAACCATATTTTTTAACAGAAAAATCACCATACAAAATGTAGAATGTAGAGTCAAGAAAAAAAAAAAGATTCTCAGATAGATTTTAACCAGGTCTATGTACTCTTTGCGATTGAAAACTCTGTTAGGACTTTTTTCTTTAATCGAGGCTACGAGAATTTTTTTTTCGTCCAAAAGCTCGAACGAAGTTTATTAAAAATAGAGCTCGACTAGTTTTCATGCTCCGTAAACTTTATGTAAACAAGAATCGGCTCTTACGTAATATTCCATCGCCCAGTTTTAAAGTCCGCGGGACGCGAAGGAAGACGAGACGGAGAGAGAGTTTTTTGTGCTGTAAGGGCTGCAGGGTCCACCTCGGTCGTCTCAGTTACATTAATTAAGGTGGAAGCATACAATGACTGATTATATTAGTTCGAAGCCTGGCTGGTATAGTTGTGTTCGCGAAAGAAAGCACTGAATAAACGGACCATTATATGATCGGCGCTCCCCTAATGATGCCCCTTGGCAGTGTACGTCTGGCATCCGCATCTTTTTATGCGACTCCTTCGCCTTTAAAAACAGGAAAAGTTATAATACATATCGGCGGTAGCGGCTCAGGATGTCGACGTTTTTTTTTCTCTCTTTACTCTCGACCCAGATTTTTTGGTTTTGCCAATCAGCTGTTGGATTGAATTGAATGGATTCAAACATATATCTGACGCGTAACATTCCGCAAAGTTTATGTTGGAGTTAACAAGAGTCAAACATTGCATCTCGAAGCTGATTTTATATTATCTGGTATAACTCGTAAGGAAACAATCTCACATCAATATTACACTTATTTCTCTTTTGAAAGACCTACTCGTTGACGTAGAAAAAAAAATATTCTGACCCACATATATGACCACTAGAATTTTACTCATCTTCGCATGCATGAAATCTGGAAACTGTCAATATAATGTAGTTTTTATCTTTTAAATAAATTAAGTAAAGTAATCAAAAATCAATCAATTGAACGAGCATCAAATCTGAAAATTGAGAAGTCGATTTAATAATTAAAATAGATTTATGCATGATTAAATTTAGCACTCTAACGTTTTTAATTTTTCAATGGACGTCCAGTGCCAATTGGGTATGGCCCCGCGATATATATATATATATTTTTTTTTATAGTTTTCACACGGTATTTCTACTATAATAAACCTATTAAAATAAAACACTATTCAAAACCCCTGGTAGAAATTGTAAGCATTTTTGTTGGATTAAAACTAATTTTTAGGCAAATATGTTTGTTAAAAGATGTATACAAAAAAAATGTCTAAAAAATGCCCAAGAATTGTATAACATTAAGCAAAACATATATTAAATAAAAAAATCTTACAAAATTATCAAATTGTTATACATGAAAA
>JAPYZR010002623.1:0-17655 GCA_030522945.1 Trichopria nigra
TAGGGCAATTTTTGACGACTGTATACATATAAACAGTGCAAAACGACACGATTGAAAATAATTTTTTTCTCGAAAACTAAGTCGGCAATAGGAGTTTTACAAAATACCACAATATTCTTTGATTTTTAATAAACGACATATATTTTTTCCATTATGTTGTAAAGAAATGTTGATTTGAAGGGAACCACCTTAAGTCGCCTCCAGAATTCCGATGTTGATTCGACCACTGACGTAGTTTTTCCTAAATTATTCTTCTTCGCGGTAGTATCAAATGAAAGTTTCTATACGTTATAGGTCACATAATAATTGTTCGTAATTCCGATATTATGTTATAAATATTTCCTTTCTGTCTGCCCGTACTTTGATGAAAGGCTATATAGGAATTTAACCTTGTTTGTTAATCTTGTTTGCTTGCCTCCGCCATATTGAAATTGATCGGATATACATATTTTTTTGCGAAATTACTGCTTTAGGCCTAGATCACAATTTCACCAGAATTAGTGATGAGGAAATATCAGATCTCAGTAAAAGATCATACAATCATTTACAATGGTGACATTGAAAAAAATGTGATACACGATGAGAAGTGACAATGAGAATTTGACACTGAAAACTTACGAAAATCGAATATCAGCAAAATAGAGCGATTGTTTGTATTTTTCTCCGCCATATTGGATCCGCCACTTGCAATTTTGAAAAACTGAAGGCAGATTCGTATCGTATTTTATTTATTTAATATATTCCTTTCATGAAAAAATTACTTCTTTCTGAGAATTTTGTAGGAATGTCATATTTGTACATCATGTGGCGTTTATGGACACCTTCGTGATAGATCAAAAACGTCTGCGTAGTAAAGGGGAATCTCGCATGGACTGATTGATGCAAGTACTACAGTTCCAGGTAATTGCCTAAGCTTTCCAACATTTATAAAATTATATATACGAGCCCAATTAAATCAAGGGCAGTTATCCGTGAAATTACACTTGGCTAATTCATGATAATACGTAAATGAACTAGACATAAAGTATTGTAACACATTAACATTTTAAAAATAAATATATAGAAAATATTGTAACATCATTATGAATGATGACACCGATTACTACTGTGAACAAAATGCCGAGACTTCAAGACTACTAAAATTACAATACATTTATTAAAAATTGCTCATCATGCTGTTCGAGTGGCCAAAAATATTTGTTTATACCGAATGATAATAATCTATCTTCTATCTTAGGGATGTCCAGGGCGTATAAGGCAGGTTCCTACAAGCCTTACTGATGATTCTCAGTAGTAGGACCGAGATGAAACGCAACTCTTTGTTTACTATCTTTCACATCCGAAAGTGTAACTTTATTAAAAAGTCGGAACGTCAAACAATTTACTGATACCATCAAAAATTACACAACTTACATATTTATATCGACGAATTAAAAAGGAAAAAATAAAATCTAAGAAACATTTTTCTGACTTATCGACAGTTGGAAAAAACCACACTAGAATGATAATAACATTTTATTTTGAACTGGAGACATTTGGATTAATGCATTATCGGAGTACCATGTTTCATTCTAATTTTTTCAAAGTAGCATGGGTGCTAGAATCAAGATCTCCTTAAGCTGATTAAGGGTATTGATGTGTACGGATGCTACAGTCCTTCATGCATTTATTAAACAGCGTGCCAAATTATAGATGGGTTAAGTGTAGAGCCGTGTAGAATGGCCTTCTTCCATTAGCGGAAGGTCGAAAATGGTAATCACTCGCATCTATTATTCCAAAATGTATTCAAGGGCAAAGAAACGAATTTTCTTTAATTATATCATTTTGACGTTTGAAAGCTATTTCGGTGTTTGAAATTTCCGCATTCGCTTCCACATACTAATTGGTGACTTGATATTGCCGACCCTATATCTGTATACATAATGAGGGAAATCACTCGGAAACCAAAGCTTGTCGTAAACATTTTAACGTTTTCTAACAGAATTACGTCAGTTCAATCGTCATATAAATTCAATATATTCATTAGAAGATCGTTTAATTAATTGTCTATATATATTTATTCTATCAAAGATTGGCAGCAAGACTGGACCTGATTCATGATGGAGAATTGGAGAACTTAATATATTTAATTTGAATGCTTCTTTTTATGGTATACATTAGCGATCTTATAACGGATGTTAAGAAGTATGGAATCCTCTGAGTAACTATGTAAGCGGGAAGTTTTTCTGGTTAAAAGGTTTCAAACAAATGTTGTAGTACTTTGACTGTTTAATTCAATACTTCATTTTTCGATACGAAGCTTGACTTTTTTAAAATTGACAATAGTTAATTCCTTTTTAATACCCAGTTTGCAAAAACGTCAATGACTGATAGAAGTGATTTAAAATATATTTCTCACGCAATGGCAGCACCAGACTTCATATAACCATATTCCATTATGCAATGGTACAATCTGGTCTTCGACAGACTTGTACCAATTAATTCGAGTTAGGATTCATAAAATCCTAATGAACTTCCATTAAAAAAGTAGATATTATATAGTAGATAATGAATATTACAATAATTCAGACAATATATTACTCCTCTGTTATTGCAAATCGCCAACTACAAACTTATTACTCGAATAAATAATGGTATTATTTGGAAAATGTAACAATTGTCTCAATTCTGAATCCAAGTAAAACTGTTATAGAATGGTCCAAGTAATAGGCTGACAGCTCAACCGGTATATAATATCATCTTTCAAATTTTTCTCCGCAACGTCGCTGGTGGCTGATTGCGGTTTCTTTTACAAGACCAGAAACACCCTCGGCGGCAATCTTATTGACCCTTAGTTCCCAGAGGATTATCCTACAGCGCTGTAGGGCATAGTCGTAAAAGTCCTGCAATTTTTCGTCGTATGCGGAATCTATCCGCAATTGTCGTCAAGACAAAAACTCGAATCTTTCAGAAAAAGTGAATGAAATTCATACTTTTGGAAAGTTTTACAATTTCGAGAAACGTGCAGCGCCAGTATCATATCACCGGCGCGAATTTACCTCATTTATCAAGTCCCTGGGATATCGGCTAGAAGAGGAATTAACTTGGAAAAGCGCAATGTGTCCGTAAAAAAAGGGAATTCCTCCTGATGGCGCGAGAAAGATGCGGATAATGGCTCGTTCCAACGCGTCGGCGACCTTGTTAACGCGCGATCGCACGCACGAGCGCGTTGGACGAATGCGGATCCCCGGGGACTTCGATACTGTCGTACATGTATATATAGAGAAAAGGCAAAAATGTAGAACACAGCTTGTTTCAATCGCGTCAACGACGAAGTTCCCTATATCGAGGTCAGGCGTGTGACCCGCGCGTTCGTGTTCTGCCGCATAGTCCATGCGCACACTCGACATGCCTTTGACACATTTGAGTGAGACGTAACCAGAGGCGACTCTTTAAAAAATTGTTTTTACGTAAAAAAATATTTTTAAAAATGAAATTACAGGTCTGAAAATATACGTAATGTACCTGAATTGTTGCAGATGCTAACTATGCATCCAAATTGTTTTATATGTTACGGATTCTCTAGAATTTTTGTTTGATTTGGCAATCTGAAGGCAATTTCCACGATACATGTGGTAGTACGGTTGTTTTTGATTTAACAGTGACCACACTGAATTTTTTCAACGTTTTGGTCAACAAATATGGGACTTGCTTTTATATGCATATGTAACCGGATTAAATAATTCTACTCGACTTAGAGTAAGTGATAGAGTATTAACATAGATATATGTATTGATCCTGCACTTTTTTTAGGTATGTCTCGAGACTACACTGACATTAAGGCAATATATCTACAATGTAATACCACCAGGGTTTAATTCAATAAAGAACATGAACCAATATATTTTGGTTTTATCTTTTGTACGTGATGATGTTATCTATCTTCCAGTAAACGTACTAATAATAGAAAAAGTACTGAGAGATTTTAAAAAACAGTGGGTACCTACCTGGACATTGCATAACGTGGACATTACTTTGTGTGAACCTACAATGATATCACACTTTAAAATCGTATATTATTTACGTGAATTGAACTTATGACTTCCCAGATTAGAAGTGATTTCTAAACAGGTTGAAATCATTGTAAGGTTTTACGGCATTTGGTGAATGATTTCCTTTCCTCATTTTGTCGGTCAGTTAGGAATGAAAAAAATGGATTATTACAAAATAAGGAAATTATTTGTTTTGATGATTCGTATAGTTGTGACCAATCGTCTGACGTAATGTTAATGGATATAACATGTAAAATAAAGTTGAAATCCCCTAAAAACGAAGAACCCCTTCTTCCAATCCTGCAGATTCTTTACATTGTCCATAAAATGGTATTCCGGATGTTAAATGGAACAAATTGCTTACGTACAATTTGTTTTACAGTATCCAGAACTAATTTAGGACTATTTTTTAAGGCGATAACAATTCATATTTCATTATTTTACTTTTTAACATCAGCCTTAACAGAAATGTATCCATTTTTTCCTTACACTATCCAGTTATCTTGCGCTTTTAACATGGTAAATATCTGAACACTCTAAGAATTGGGTAAAACATGTTTTCATTTCTGGGTTTATGGGGTCGCTGAATCCAAATCTAAAAATGTAATTTTACCACTCAAAATGGCAAATTGTACAATTCATTGAATTCCGTATTGAGTATACAGATATCAACTTGCTTTTGTCTGTTCATACATTTTGAAATAATGTCATCAGATTCAGATTCAGGGGTCTCAAAAACGGCCGAGTGGTAAGTTACAGATGAATTCGATCAATTCTTCAGAAATATTGGCCATACTGGAGCAGCTATTTGGAATTTTAATGAAGGTTAACACTTTCCTTTTTCACGTCAAATGTTTCCTGTTGGAATGAGGAACCCAAAAACATAAGGTGAAACATTCCCACGGATGCACAGAAGAATCTGCATGAAAGGGGAGGGGGCGACTCTTCTACCGAATGCAAGTATACTTGGATTTTAGGAATTTTTACCTAATTCTCGTAATGTTAATTTCAATATTTTGAGTCACCTCGTGCGAATTAACCGAAACTATATGAAATTGATCCATCGACACGGCGGTCGTTAATATGTGTATAAAATCTTGGGGGCATTCTCATTTATCCGTAATAAAGTTTTAAGAAAGAAAGCCATTTAATAAACGAAAGTAGTCGAGGATTATAAGTAGTCGTTTCCCAAGAGGTTGAACTTGGCATGTGTATACTTCCTACTTTCTATGGTATTGTAATCACGAACACTGATATTCCTATAGTGGATGGTCGAAGCCAATCCCGTAGTGAACAAAAAATACGGATAATACCAAATGTACATGATGAAAGTTTTTGAGCATAAAACTGAACAATATAATTTATGGTCAGATAGAGAGCATTAAAAATAGCATGAAATTTACTTGACCGTGAAAAATGTTCGCGTAGATCGAAACATGTAAATTCTTTTCGGCATTTGGCATTCGGTTTTTATGTGGGGACGAGTTCTTTCGTCGAATCCCAAGGTCCATTTCTAGCAGGGACGGACCGTTTGCCGTATTGTAAACATTTCAGAAGTAAAACAATCAATTCTTGATGCATTGATTCTAGAATCGCTATCGCCAGCGTACGCTTGCGCGTGTGGACTGGAATGCTGATCGCGCGCGTCACGGAACACAGAAACGCGAATCGTCCGTGTGTTGCGCGTATATACGCGCCGCACCAGCAAAGTTTACCTCGGGTTGGGAATTCGGACCACGAAGGGTTCCCACCCCTTCGAAGTTCCACGGCGTTATACCTGAACGCTGCCAAGCCGGAGGGTCTACGCACGATGCGGCGAATTCTGCACGCGAGAGGAAGAGAGATGGACGAAGAAAAGATGGGTGAAGTGTTTCGTTTTCGTCTCGTTTCGCGATGTCCCTTGGGAATATCCACGGATCTGCAGAGTTTATAGAACGTCCGTCGGAAAACGGACGTCCCGAAAAGGGCTTTCCTCGTAAAGTGTGCTCAAGTTCAGCACCGTGTCGAGAGCGCAGCGTCGAGCGAGTTTTAAGGCGCTCATAAATTTTATTTTTTATTTTTTTTTCCTTCGTAGGTGCGACGAGCACCTTAACATATGTTTACATTATGTACATGAAATACTATCCCCGGAGTTTATCAAATATTGTGAAGAGTATGCTCAGCGAATACCAAAATTGAAAACGGTTGAATGATGCCCCGGGAACTTGAGTATTCTGTAAGGGCGCGAAAGGATATGACAGCCTCATGACACGCTCTTTCGGGGACGCTATTTCGGCGCTTTATCGAATCATAAATTTTAAACTTTAAAAATCCGCTGGACCTGCAATTATGAGATCTATTATATTGTTTATTATTTCATGTTTAATTTTACATAAGTATATAGATTCTTCAGTCTGTTGATAAATCACTACGTCATCTACTTCAGTTATTTGTTCGCGATATTTTTTATTGTGGTTTCTGTTTCCTTACAAAAAACATCGATGCACATGTATGGTACCTGATTTGTCGTTCAATTCGAACCAAAATAAGAGTCTAAGAATAGGAGGGCGTGCGATTTGATGAGTGATATGCAATAAGTGTATCAAGGTCGTTATCGTTGTGTTCTTCCACTAGAACGATGAATGGCTTGTAAAAATAAATTGATCTTACTTTCGAATGATCAAATGTGAATTTGACAGATTTTAGCAAAAAAAAAAAAAAAACAATTTTGCATATTGCTTAAAACCTTACAGAGTTCTAACTGGACTCGGCGAAGATTGTTTTGCAAGGAATTGAAGAATTACACGTTTGGCAAGTGCTTATTCATCGTACTGCGCCTACTACTATATGTGTCTTGAAGAAACGCTCCCTTCTAAAAGATGCAATGTCTCGCTTAAACAGGGTGACAATTCGATCCGTTTGATTGCCGACAAGTTGAATTGTCACTTCATTCGAGGGGTTGTTACTTCAACAAATTTAGAGACTGATAAAACTTGCGTTAAATCTTAAAACTCTTACATTCAAGTCTGTTTAAGATTGAAACTTTCAACATGTTTACCGCACTTATAAGCATCAGGTTTCTGAAAATATATTCTTTACGTATTGAATCTACACTGCTATTCTAGAATATCGATATTTTAACACGATTATCACTTTTCTGATTGGATCCAAAAACTGAAACTATATACCGTCAGTTTTACCAAGAATGCGAACAACGCAAAATGTGGAATTGTATTTTTGTAACATAATGCTTGGTTTCTTAATGTGATCGTTAATTTTTGTAATTCTAATTATTTTCTTATTCGCCTTGGTCGGTGGGCACGGGAACGCCTCTGACGGCAAAGGCGAAACTACGCAAGTGGTGAATTGTATCTTAAAACATATATAATGCGAAATTGTCAAATGTCAAACTTCACCACCTGCGTAATTCCGCTTTTACCGTTAGTGGCGCTGACGCAACACCGACCAAGGCGAATAGGAAATATTATAACCTAAAAATTACGTTCATTGTGGCGGCCACGCATGTGACTATATATCAATCTACAAATGTCATTACGTTGACGGAACTTTTATTCATATTACACTGTTGAATAATTAATTCTTCGCACATCTGTCACGTTAATTGCAGTGTATTATTGTTTATCGAGATACAAGAACATTTATTAAAAACAATATTTAAATAAGCGGTTAGGTAACGCCATCCCTTCGCCCTTGTTTAACACGTATGGGCATTTTACTTTTATTTTCAAGCTAGGCCAAATACGTAATCAAGGCCAAATGATAATCACGCGAAATTGTTCGCAATATGTGTGAATTCCAGAATTATGAATGGGTTGGTAAAATAGTAGGAAAAGAGTTTCGAACAAAATGTTAGTATAAGGCAGTGATGTTCCCTGCGTTAATTTTAAAAATAATCGAAAAATTCCAGAGAAGAACGAAATGTCATACATAGGTTTGAATATATTCCTGAATTTCTACAAAAAGTGAAAAGAAACTTGATGTAAATTGGCGAATCTAGGTAAAGAAACGAAAAAGTGAATTTCGAAGAGAAGCAAAGAACGAGGGGAGAAAATTGAATCCAGTGGTGGAAGATTCATCCCTATATCATTCTACAATCATCGGCTCCAGAAGAGGGGATCTCGAACGTATCACTCAATTTTTTAGAAACTCCAATTCAAATATTTGTTGCCAATTATTGTACGATCTTGCGTAGAACATTCATGCACTTGTACCTCGTCATATACGTCATCGATGTCAAGAAAAAAGAAAAATGATTAATAAATTTTCAATTACTTAATCATTATAATATCTGGTGGCTATATAATTAATCTACAGTGATTTTATTATCTTATGCAGATTGACTTGTACAACAGTTATCCTATTATTGTATTTATTTAAGTTTTATGTTTTAAATTTTATATGAAATTTCAAGAGAATTTTACGTAATATCATATAAGTTAAACCTTACAGAAAGTAAATTATCGTAGAGGTAAAAAAAAACTCATCCCTTTCCATCGAATTAACCTTTTTTCCTTAGACGAGAGTAGGATCAAAGCTTTGTTCACAAAGCGTTAAAACATGCGAGCATTACACGTTTTCAAAATTTAACGAAGAAATAATATAATATATAAAGACTCTATTTAACGACGTAAATACAAAATCAATTTTAATGCCTTACGATAAAATATTTAAATTATTTTTAATATAAATAGTTCTGTATTAATTTACCAGTATGATTTAACAAATTAATTTTCATGCCAATTTATAATATTTCTTTTAATTCATGTTTTTTTACAACAAATAAAAATAATTCAATAAAGAAATTATCGTTTATTTCATTTTAACTATTATTGTTATTTAAAGTTTGCATACAACTGTTCATATATGTGTTTATATATCATACTCTTAATATTTTAATAATATTTTTTATTAGCGCTTTAATTCTGTATATATATTAATATGGTATTTATAATCTGTGTTTATTTCCTTTAAAAACATGTATATGTGTGTATACATATCTTAAAATGTACCTTATATTTTTTTCTTTTATAGTGTTTGAATTTTTTATTGCATTTAAACATTGTTTAAAAATTAAAAAATTTAACGATTATATATAATATATAATTACATATACTTTAAAAAAATACATACCCGTATATAGTTAAAATGATGGATTTTATAAATTACTAAAAAATTGTAACTTTAATATCACCAATCTCAATTCTGATGAATAAATGATGGTACATTAGAGTGGTCTGTTCGACGTAATGTTAAACATTAATAAAATATCGTTAATAAATATTTAAAAGCGTATGGAATTTCGAAAATGATAAATCCGCAGGTTCATATATATGTGCTCTACCACAAGCCCTGCTATTACGTTTTTGTTAAAATTTAACCCTTTTAGATGTTGGTAATATTAATGAGATAGTATGGCCCCGTAGTATAAATGAAGGATGTGGGTTAAAACAGGTATGGATCGACTTGAATGCTCATATAGCATTATAAGATTTTGTGAAAGCATTTTTCGTGAATAGCAGGTTATATCGTGGCGAGAAAATATAATAAATTCGAGGTGACGAATAATTTCAAGTCCTGTCTATATTCTTGGTGTTTATGAGTAAATCAACAACGCAACCTTTACAAGTTACCATTATTCGAAGATGGCACAAACAAGATCCAAAACAATTTTTTTATTATTTCATGACTTATTATTGTTTATAATTTCTTATGAAAGATGTATAGATTGACCAATAAACACAATCAATGGAAAAGATTTGGATTTAATAAAAAACAATCGAGATATTCGTACGTAAAAATAAATATGAATCATTTACTTTTTTAAATTAAAATATTTACTTCTTGGCCAACATTCAAAATGTTCTATCATTTGAATTATATCATGAATATTTTTTTACAAACGTGTAAGTAACAAGAAATGTATACGTAATATAATAAATTATATTAAAACAGATACAGGCGTATTCATCGATACATGATCTAAATCATTCTATATCCTTTTCAACACTCTCTGGGCGATGATCGATTTTACGCACTATAGGGTCGAAGTGGCAAATGCGAATAACTGATCCCGTGCACGCTGTATTAAAAAATATCGTATGCAACATGTGCGAAATATCAATCGAGTACGATTGTAACACCCGCTTCGCTCGAGCGATAAACTTCACACTCGTAAAAATCGTTAGTTCCGCCCTTGTTATTCAATATACTATATTTTAATTCAATATAATTGATATAACGAAATCTGTTTCTAATTATCCGGGCGCAAGCTTGGCCCTGACTCGCGCCATGATAGATATCCGGGCGCGAGTCGGAGCCAAGCTTGCGCCCGGATATTTACAAACTGATTTCTAATAGGGGTAGTGTTCCAACAATACTCTCTTTTCTATATTCATTATTATATTATACAAATTTATTATTAAGATTTGTAGAAAACATATAAGCAATGACGTAATAATATTATTCTTCACATATATGTTCCTCATTTACATAGATTATTGGTAATTTTTATATACTAGAAAAAATTGGAATCGAACTATATAGTATTTACGCATCTTGCTGGGATTTAATGGTATTTAATTATCCTGATGTATTAATTGTCCTCCATAATTTATTTACTTCTCTAAGCTTAGTCTTGACATAACGGTTTTCATTCCTTACGTAAGATAATCGATGAAGGAACTGATGAGCATTCTATCAAATGCTTCCTGAACTGTGAAGCTTTTGATAGAATGCTTGACATTAAGACAAATAGGATTCTCGCCCTTCGGATTCTTGCATTACAGTATTTCATTTTCCATGGAAGTCCCTTATTTCGCCACGTCCCCAATTAGAAAAGAAAATAACGAAGTACATTATTTAATATTCACGATCGTGTTCATTTATTTAATAAACTTGTCGTTAACAAATAATAATTAATTATCATTTAATTAGAGGAACCTTTAATCGTGTCAGCTCTCAATCTTCATCAGAAACTGATACTTCCTCTGAACTGCCCAATGTGAAATGATTTCCGACAAATGTATAATATAACACATTTATTATATTGCTAAATATGTTATAAATAACATTTATGTGCTCCACTTTATTCACTTTCGAATTTTTATTTTTTATTTTGACTTGCAAATTAAATGCTTTGAGATCAATAAATGCATATTGTCTCATGTTAAGTTGTTGGTTCAATAAAAGTCGCATCTAATTGCGAAAATGAACATGTTTTATATGAGTGAAATTAAATCAGAACTAGGGGGTCCGCCCCTCCGATCGACGACTACACCAGGGGGCTCCGCCCTCTGGACCCCCGGTTCGCTTAGCTCGCTTGTCCTGGTTCCGTACTTCGGGCCTCAATAATTGTATGCCTTCGGCCGCGGCCGATCAGCTCGTCATTGGTCCGACGTAAACTAACTTTTTTAAAGTTTGATCTGCAACATAAGTTGAAAAATATATAATTAAATCTATTTATATTATTTCCTTGTATAAATATTGAAATGAACATTTTCAAAACTATACTTTTAATGTTCCATTCCCTCTGCGGACCACTATAGAATTTCGATCTTAACAAAAATCACTAGGAATAATATACCATTTTCGCCACCATCAGCTGCGCATGTTTCGACCTTTTCCAACGCTCAAATTTCTACTATTTGAGCACTATTACGCGTGGTCTATCCCCTCCTCCGTCCTCTAGACTTAATATTTCTCAATAATAACGTGTATTGGCCATTTTTAATAAATTTTAATTTTAAGTATAATTATACAGTTCATTATTTTAATATCTGCATATCAATAATACATTAAGTTTAATGGAATAAATGAATTGGTTGATTTTCTACTAATGAAAAAAAATCTGAAAATCTGGTAACTGATAAAAGGCAAACAATAAAACTATGTTATCCATGTTAATCAATAGACGGAAAATTCTCTAAAAATATGTCAAAATGTAATTAAGCTATAGCTTTACACTACGACCAAAGGAAGCGCAATTCCACTTCAAGTTTGCATTTTTCTAAATATCAATGCTTCAAGTTTGGAGCATAAATTCGTTTAACGAACAATGAAGACTCGAACTCGAAAGTAATTAAAGTTTAAGCACTCTAAGTTTCGGATTTAAAGCTTCATTCTACTATACGGTGTAACCGGAAGCGATTGAAATGGAGAAACCAAAGTACGTGAAAATTTATTTGGATAGTTCATTTGGAAAAATCGATTATTTTGACAATAATTCTCAATATGTTAACACAGACTCCTAGATTGATGACATAATTTTGATCTTTAAAAAGTT
Organism: Trichopria nigra; assembly: GCA_030522945.1. Lineage (NCBI taxonomy): Eukaryota > Metazoa > Arthropoda > Insecta > Hymenoptera > Diapriidae > Trichopria > Trichopria nigra. The sequence continues at coordinate 12,313 of JAPYZR010002623.1, forward strand.
TACATTTACAAATATTTGATACTGTCACTACTGATCATTTGTTTGCATGTAATATATTGGAGTGAAATTATTCCAAAAGGCCTGTTTATAAGTTATGCAATGAAATTTGAGATAATTGCAACTGATCACTAAATTTTATACAAAAAGATACATCTTTCCAAAATGTTTTAATTAACTTAAGCTATAGATATCGAAAATCGTACGATATATTGCGCAAGTTATGGCTCGTCGACCGCACCGAGTCCGGATTCCCTGCACGTATGTGTATAGTTCAAAGGCTTTAAACGCGAACCTTCTAAACCGAGGTTTTCAAGACTGCGGGCAGGCTGGTGGTCCAACGGATTATCCTATACTGACTTTAAAGGTTGCATGAATGTTGGAAAACAAAAATGCTCCATTTTTTTACATATGCTTTTTCGAAAAAAAAAAACTAATTACTTTTTCAAGGGATAATAAGTAAACAAAAATGTGATTCGTGTAAATTATAATTACTCTGATTCGATTAAGGCCTTGTTATGTATATGTACAATATATGATTAGTAAATTATTCGAATCGCTATTTTTGAATCGATTTTTATATTCAAGTCTTTACGTGATTACTATACGTTTCATGCCCACCCGTTATATCCGGTACGATCCGTACGCGTAATATTATAGTCCGGTGAGCAGTAATCTGGGTTACGCCTTCCCCTCGATTCATAAGAACTCCTCACCGGACTATACGGGAGTGTCCGCGCTCCTGTGCTTATTTCATTCCCTAAGCTGTGAATTATACTCGTAAGCCCAAAATCACCGCTGGGAAAAAGTTTAAAGTAAATGCTTTGAACGTCACATGGACGCATATTTCATGACGTGAACGCTGAATCGAATAAAGACAGTGATTAAAGAACGCTTATTTATATTATCTTTTTGCGTTACAGATTAAGCGGTAAAAATAGATTTACAATTATCACCAGACCTGATGAAATTACAGATTTTATTATTTTGGAAGGAATTAAAGCACGTCGCATCATTTTTGTATCACGGGTTGGTGATATTTTCGGAGATAATGTATTACACTAAATTTTTTCAACACAAATATCTTATACGAAAGTATTGAATTTAGATGATGTAATGTTTGAAATTGATCAATTAGAAGGTCTGAAAACCTCGTCGCATAGAGCAGTGGGCGTGTCCCATTCCCTTCCCGGCATGACACGCGCATGACTTCGGAACGCTGTGATTCGTCGACTTTATTTTTACGTTCAATTACATAACGGAAAAACTTTTGATATTATATTTTTGCTTGACATTTAGTGGAACATCGACCAACTCAAAACGCACACTCAAGAAACATGATTGTAAGCTATTCTGTGCGAATCGTGCGGAAAGTACAATTTCCCTGAATGATCACTTGTTGAATACAAAGTATACTATTTCAAATTTAATGCATTAATTATAATATTTCAACCTTGGAGCACATTTCCTTGCTATGTATTTGTTTTTCGTTGCAGAAAATGTACATTTCAAAAAAGCCCGTGATGGACCAACACTCTACCAGTGTTTCAGAAAACTTTTGGGAAATTTTCGACTTCCAAGCTTATTTTGAGTGCGCTCATACTATAAGAAATAGAAAACACGGATAAACCACACCCACCTGTCTTTGACAAGGCTAACTAATTCAGTATATAATGAAGGGTGAGAGATTCGGACTAAAGGCAGAGAGGGATGAAAGTTATAGGCCGCCCCTGCGGGGAGCTTCCCTGCTTTCGCCTCGTTCAAAAAATTTACATAGCATCCTGTGCATGCGGTTCTGCTCAAGGGAAAGTCGAAGAGTATCTGAAGTCTGCGTTGGGTAAGACTGCCGTCTTTTTTACGATAAACGCATTTGAAAGTGCGTTTCTTTTAACAAACTGCGAGTTTGGTATTGATTTTTCTCGTCCGATAGAAAATAAACGTCTACATTAATTCCACTTTTTCTTAAAGTAGAGGTAAGATGGGGCCTATGACAATTTTCTTTTGTTTTTTTTTTTCTTTTCATAATTTAAAACTCGAAATGAAAAAAGGAAAATCATTGACACGTTTTTTAGGATCAAAGTTATCATGAAAATTGTAATTGTTTTTTAGAAAACAAATAAACTAGGTGCACTTATTGCATCATTTTCTGTGCGGATACAGAGTAATACAATGTCATTGCATGAAGCAGAACCTTCTTTATATAGTGCGATAATATCTATAGATTTAGCAAAAAAAAAAAAAAAAAAGAAAATAATATGCCACATGTCGCATCCAGGATTATAGGTAATATTTAAGTTCTCAAGCACCTCCCAAGTCTAAGGTAAAAAAGGTATTTTTCAACGAGAAAAGTGACTGCTGATTTGCACCTGCTCTAGGATCTCGTGGCGTGCTAAATTAAAACTATTTTATTGACATCGGGGTCCCTTTGGCGCCATACGGCAGGTCCCGAGCTTTGAGTTCTCTCTACCGCTTCACGCATGGGGGTTTCGTGGATGGTATAGATCACACCGTTTGGGGATGCGTGCTTCTACTTTTAGAGAGAGGCGGATATGAAGTGAGAGAGAAAGCGAGAGAGAAAGAGGGAGAGAGATAGAGATAGAAAGAAAGAGAGATAAAAGAGCCGGAACAACAGTCAGAACCAGATACAGGAACAAAAAGTGCAGACTGGTCTGTGGAAGAGCAAGAGAGACTGACGAGTAGGGTGTGAGACAAAAAGAGGGGTGAAAGAGAAAGAGAGAATCAGGGGAGCGAATCCGAAGGGGCGAGAGAAAGAGTGGGAGAGGGCGAGGGAGAGAGTAAGAGAGAAGGGCTGGGAAATATTACGAGTAGTGAAATGTGTGTGAAAGAGATAGAGAAAGACGGACCCTTGCCACTGTGGGAATTTGTAATTGCACAGTGCCAAGGACGATGGGGATTTCGGGTGAGGGTACGGATCGCATGGAAACTGATTGTCTATTACTCGCGCGAAACTGTTCACGGCATACAAAATATTTCGTTCGCGAAGCTGGAAGATTGACGCAGAAATAATGAAACTAAAATAGAGGAGAATAGTCGGTGAAATAGGCGTTTCAATTTTTGTAGGACCATTGGCAGTGGCGTGTGGGAAGAAGCGAAATTTTGACAGCTGGAAAATTAGTACATTTATATCTCTCCTATCGAAGAAAGCCTGATTGAGTCTGGTTTATAAATTGCAATTTTTTCAGAGAAAATTGCTTGAACGAACGAAGGAATACAATGTAACGTAATAATATAATATAAAGTGCACTAAACAAACAACAGCCGTATCATTGCGATAAATATTTCTTCCGTATCCAAAGACAGCTATATTCAAAAGACGAAACGTTAAAATCGTTTAAAAGAATCCCATGAAAAATTTTCTTAAAAATCAACTTAAATTTCAAAAGCGCCCGCAGTGTTAAAACATTCATTTTCAACCTCAGTAATTTTAGTAAGGTTTTTTTTTTATAATATGAATTTTTGAATGTAATGTAATATATTTTAGTTTATTCTACGTTTGTAAGGATAAATATATAGTATACTTAAAAAACATCATAAGTTGAATACTCCAAAAATTATTTTTTCTTTGCGATCATTTGTTTTCCATGTGTATTTAGATTATTTTTTTCCTTTAGTAATTTCAGGGATTTTCCGGTTTTTTTTTTGTTGTTAATTGACATTAAAGGATTTTTTTTATACATCATATATATTGCCGCCAAACTTTTTTGTCAATATTGGGTTCTTTGGACCCTTTCATCGAGCACTATTTCTCAATCATACATGTACAATCAAACACTTGTCAAACAGTGAACAAAAAAGGGGCCTAAGAACCCAAAATTGGTTTAAAAGATTGACTGCAATTAAAAATCGTAGAATGTCACAAAATGAAAAACAAATAAAAACAAAGAGAAAAGAACGAAAAGAGGAAACAAGAAAGAAAACAGAAAAAGAAAACAAAAAAAAAGAGAAAAAGGGAAATTAGTACGCATCATTGTACAGTGATGGGAAAAAGTTTCGGAACGGGGAAATATCTCGATGAGAATTCACTTTTTGGGGAAATGTTGAATACAAAAATTGCAGGACTTATCCCTGGTTATCTAATGGTAACATTGAATTTGATATTGGCTACGACTTTGTGAGGGTCATTTCAAGGTCAAGTTCACTTTTTAAAATGGAAACCAGTACTTTTTACTGCGGATTTAGAAAGAGTGGAAAACTTTACGTCAGAACATAATCTTGATCTCGCACGTGAAATCCATATCAAGGTCATTTCAAGGTGAAAGTCATAAAAGTCCCAGCACAAGCATATATCTCGGTGAAATTGGGGAGAAAATTTTAAATGCGGAAGTTTTAGGATTTTTTCCCTGGTTTAACACATGATTTTAATATCTCTTAGCCATTTTTCAACCTAAAAAATATTTCCTATTCTGACTATGTGGAGGTTTGTTTATGGAAATGAGAATTGATTCTGGAAATGTTTAGACATAATCTTTTTTCAATCTTTCGTTTTATTTTCAGTTTTTATTTTTGTGTAAAATTTTGATTCTTGCTTTGTGACGTGGAAAATATCTTGGCATTTGTCACTCAATTCTTTTGTTAGTTAAGATAAAATGTATGTGTTAATAAGATCAACAACATTTATTTAAAACAATTTTCGAATTTGTGAAGATTATTTTAATGTTTCTCCTCTTCACTATCTGGCAATGAGAGAAATAGAAAACTATACTGGTGCTTTCTTTCCGTTAAAATAGAGGAGTGAAAAAAATTAGAGTAAGTGAGTTAATACGCATTTATATGGGTACGAGGGTTGGGGGGGGGGGGGGGGGTAATTTACTGTAATACGTTAATTGCTGTTTATTTAAAAATGTATTTTTTCGAATCGATTTTTACTCATGAGGGTCATGAACGTGATTTTTAGCATGATATATCAGTACTGATTCTATATGCATCTATAAAGTTTTGTCAATGATATGAGTTTAATCACATTGTTGTATTAATACGAAATACCACATTATTTGATGATGCACGCATACATCAAACTCCAATCTAAGCAGTGCGCTACAAAACAGTGCGCTGTAACTTTGTGTGCTTGTTGGCAAAGTTTCAAGTGGGTTTGGTTAGATGCCGAGAGAATTAGAGCGAAGGGAATAGTTTCTGATAAGTTGGCATATTATAAAATAAGTTCGTTAAGTGCAATTAATTTGAGATATATGAACATTACATTGTTACTGCCTGTTTAATGTTCAACGTGTTAAGGTGGCTTCGGCGTTTATGAAAGAAATGACAGACTGCTCTGAAACTTAAAGATTATCTTAATAAAGTCTGTCAGATTCATTTGGAAAAAAGAAA
>JAPYZR010002624.1:0-20385 GCA_030522945.1 Trichopria nigra
AAAAATAGATTTTTTGAAAAATCGTTTCACGTGTTTCAGCGATTTTCGAAAATTTTTCTCTTTCAAAAGTTACAGGACCCTTTCCAAACTTTTGGGACATCCTGTATAAATCAGAAACTAATATACAGGTCTATCACTTTGCCTTACAACATCACGGCATATAGGCAGGATTCTAAAATGAATCCGGATATTTTTATGAATTCTTACGTGCTATATTCGGTAAAATGAAAATTTCTTGACCGATTATAATATTAAAGTTCAAAAATAATTAAAAAACGGTCACTGTACAACAGGGTTCAAAGAACCACAAAAAAAATATATTAAATTTTTTAAAATCTAGATTTGAAATTATTACTTTTTGTATATTTGATTATATTTTTCTGAAGAGGGCCTAGATCCAGGCCGAAAATTTAATATATTTTTTTTGTGGTTCTTCGAACCCTATTGTACAGTGACCGTTTTTTAATTATTTTTGAACTATATGAATTTGATCTTAATTTCCACATTCCTCCAAATATATAATTCATTTTTAACTTTATATCATTTGTTTGAAATGTTTGAATTGTCATACACATTGGGGTTTTCTTTCGAACAACAAAAAAAAAAAAAAAAAAAAAAAAAATATAAAAAGAAAGATATAGACATTGACCAATTAGGTAAAAGTATTTTAATTTATTGAACTTATGAGTTTTGATTAACATCGTAAATTAATAACGACGTCGGAATGTTATTAATCAAAAAATATGACTGGATTAAAATTTGCAAATAGCATTTAACATTTAAAGGATTAGTCATTTACGTAACTTCGATGTCAGAAAGGATGATAACTTCATTGCGACTATATTATGGTGCGCTCAACAAATAACCGAGTTACAGTGTCGTCGAACAGACAGCGATGCAAATGACAAATTCATCCAGTATAATTAAATACATAGCCGAGGAAAAGAATAATGAAAAACCTTCATTGCAGTATGTAGTACGGAGTTCTTTCGTAATACCCCTGCGCTTTTCTTGCAATTTTTCTTCCGAAGCATTTTTACATCTCGAAATGTCATTTTTTCCCTATACTACCTCTGCATTTGCTGCATAAATTTCGCTAGAGTCAAACATTTTGTGAGATGATTTTTGAAAATATTTTTTTACATCTGTATCGAATTTGTAGTGAGAAGCCCGTCAAAAAATAAAGAAATTAGGGAATTGAATATAAATTTAATATATATGATATAATAACGTGTGAAATATATAGTATTATTTTATGAAAATTATATATATTTCTTAGTATATTTCATCTCTTCTTTCGGCGTCTCGATGAGAATGCGACGATTCTTTTCTATCCGCCTTCTACATATATAGATATGTACCTTGTTTCTTTTCGTTACGGTAAAATGCGGCAGTAATACAATGTGAACTTTCAAAATAAACATCCTACATAGGAAAATATTTGCATACGAAATATTTTTGCCTGTCACATAAAAATATGAATTTTCCGGAAGTAACAAGAGTACTTTTCTGGTTTTTGTTCGTCTATATTTTTGATGCTGAATATTTATCAAAATATTTTCTGCATTTTACTATATGTATATATATATGTTTTCTACGCACGTATCCTACGGTTAACTTCTCCTTCAGTTTCTCCGAACATCATGAATAATCAAATGCTTGTCCACCGTCTACATACATATTTTTTTAGTATACACGTAGTAAATTTATTTTCAACTAGAGAATCTGAGCTGTCAATGAAATTAGCTTAATTAACACTTCTCATCATCATCCAGAAATCATATGAATTCCCTCATAATAAAATAATTAAGAGCTACCTAAATTATATCACGGATTCATTAGCATTAGAAAGACAAAAAGTAATTTCTTAATCTGCAGAGCTAAAAAGGTAATGATAACAAAATGTACTCATTATAAGTCCTCCTTTGTATCGACTTCTGAGCTTCTTTCTTTTTAGAAGCTCTGAATGAGGTCCAAAATATATACTTAAAGTTTTATTTATTCTGCACTACTTTTTTACCTCTGCTGATTAGATTCTTTGATTCTAGATCATGAGAATTGGTCAAGTCCACTTGGTATATATTAACATATTTGATGCTGGTTATTGCGATTGCATTGTGATTTGTTGTACTTTTGTATTTTTTACCTTTGCCAGTCATTTGTCACAATTTCAACTTGCAAATTATTGCATTTTATGTAAAGACTGCAACGCCTGATCTTAAGTGTGATTATTACGTTTCTCATTCATATACGGCACTTTGTGGATGACTTGTCTGTAATTACAACCGCAATAACAAATATTTGGTGTACATTGACATTTCATCGTCAGCCATTCCATCGACTGGACTCTTTATCGTCTGGAACATTTTATCATCTGGCCAGTTCATCGTCTGAGACATTTCATCATCTGAATACTTTGTCTTCTGGACAGTTCACTATATCTCATTTGATAGTCTGGTATTTCATTGTCTGCTACGCACAACTCTTAGAAACTAAACGGCCATGACATGTTTGGACCTAACTTTTACGTGATCCTATTTTTTTTATAGAAATGTATCAATCTACGATCTGGAATCTATGCACGTCTTCGTGACTGTTGTCTTTATTGGATAGCGATCGGGTATAGGGATCAACCAGTATCCATATCAAATTAGACTCGTCTTATTACACCCGTCACTGATCAGGATCCAGATTTATAGATAGCCTGAATGAAGTTCTATCCATCGTTTGCGTTTCTACAATCACCAGAAAAATTACAGCCATTCAATAATATCTTGTAATGACGAATAAAAAATAAGAAAATGTGCAAAACAATAGGTCCAATGAAATTGATTAGAGTTTCAACAAGGACAGTGAGGACTGAAATGCTAACAAGGAAGTTTATGTTTTATATCGGACGTCGCGTCACATCAACTCCAACAATGATCGCGATAAACTAAACGATAGGCGAAATGCCTACCGATTTTTCGTCGTTGAAGGATGAGCAGGGCAGGGTCTTTGGTAAAGGGGCGAGCGCCGCGGGATGGGAATTGAAGATACTTGAAATTCCGTCGATGCGGCGAAACGCGATGGGCCGTCTTGTGAATCCGATGAGAGATCCCAAAAGCGTCGTCTTCGGAATTCTCTAAAATAACGGAAAATCTCGACGCATGCTGCACATTTTATTGCCGAAATTGTTTTACGGATATAAATAACGAAATACTTCGGAAGGTGATTCATTGTTTTTTTTTTTTATACAGAGGATAAGTAGAACAAATAAAATGAGATCTTTTGTAACTTATGATAGGAATTGACATTATCGACGGAACCGTTTTTATTACTTCTATAAAAATTCATATAATAATGATGTAAATATTATGTGAAATTGAAATGATAACTTTTGGACACAAATTATTTTTATGGGTAAGGACAATTATTTCCAAAAATTATCAGCGGAATTTTAGATAATTTTTGTTGGGAAGTCCAAAACTATTTTTTTTTTTTTTTACGAATCTGCTACGTCAAATGTAGATTTGGATCTGAAAATATATCTAGTTTTTGTTTAATTTGATAAAAAAGAACCGAAATAAGTACAAGAAATGATTGGAAAAACGTACCCTCTGACAGCATCGAGTGACAGAATCCATCGTTTCGGAGTGGGACCTGGCTCGCTTTTTTTATCTGATTTCCCATTACGGTACCGCTCTCGTAAGTGTTTCGTGCAATATTTTAAAAAGACGATGAAAAGGAGTGCCACTGCAATACTTCCAAACGCTATTAATAAGGCTGAAAGCGAAAGCAATAAAACAGTATATTTCGCTCTATTGAGGGCGCTAAATGTCATTTTCCGCCCGCGATACACATCGTTTCTTTCGTCAGAGTATAAGTGCGAAAGCGCTACTTTATTTAATTAAAATGTTCGAAAAGTCATTTCATAACTTCCTCATTTTGCGTCCATGCGTGCGCAAAGTCGCATTTTGCGGCTATACCGTGACAAAAAAAAATATTTTAATATAATCCTATGTAAAATGATTAAGGTCAATATTAAGGAGTAACAGTTTCGAATGTATCGATTAAAAACTTCCACGCTTTTATCACCCATTATTGAGTATAAAAAAAAATTCCAGTATAATATACGAATATAGTGTAAAGTATAACTAAATGTAATTTTCATGTGTTTTTTCAAGAAAAGCAAATATGTGAAAATAATAATGGTTTGTACAGATACACGAAGGCATTGAAATAATTGTATAAAACAAACATATACTGATGTGATGTTTGTTAATAAACGTCAAGCAACCTAAGTTGAAATTAATTTTGCCTTCATGAATTACAAGATGCGATGTCCTGATATATACATGCCACGGATAGCCGAGAGAACATTCATCATTGCTTGACCCAATTTCTTACTCTGTAAATATAATTACATTTCAAAAGCGAATATTTTCTTTCGTAGAATATAATCCGATACCGTTAATAAACTTTAAATATAATTGTTACATTACTGTTACATATTGGTTGCATAATGACAATTAAGCAACAATTATATAACAACTTAGTAACATTTACGTAACGTGTAACAATGATGTAAATGTTACCTAACTGTTACCTTCAATGTTTGTACCACGTGTTTGTATATCCCAGATTGAAAATTGTATTCTCAGGATAAATGATATCATCTGGATATCTTCTATATCTATGTATATATAATTGAAGGTATCAAAATAATTTTTTTTACCCCTTAAGTCAGGCATTTCGTGATGATACATATGTTATCTAAAATCAACCTTTCAGGCCCCAAGTTTTGAAAAAAAAAATTTCAATAATTATTTTATTTTTTATTCATACATTTATTATTGAAAAGCTTGGTCGGTAACTGTTCTACTTTAAAATCCCTTCAAATAAAGCGATTCCGGCGATAATGTCAATTCCTAGCCTAAGAAATACTTCAAAAAAGCTTTATAGGTAAATCTCGCAACTGATCGTGTCCATATATTACGTGACTTCGTTGTATTAAGCTGCATTTCACACGAAAAGAAAACAATTTTCAGAAAAATCGATTAATATACTCAAAACTTTTTTTTTATATTTAATTAGAAATTTCATTTCGATAATAACAATCAAAAACTAAACAAAAGCCCAATGATGAAGATAACAATCCAAGCTTAATTATTACGTTACGATTACGACACCACCAGGACTCTGAAAGACCTGCAAGTATATATTATATTCCCGAAGAGGTTTCGCAAACCGGAAAAATCCGAAAGTATCGAAACGTATAGCGCGAGCGTTTATCGGCTTGATTGGCAAGGGATTTTCCGAAGCAGAAGAACCATTACATGCTTCAGGATTGAAATTTCGTGGTCTCATAGTTGAAAAGTAATTAACTTTTAATAGAGAAAGTTTCGGATCGTACTTCCACGCTGAGTCTCGACATTTCATCGCGCTTTTTCTTTTTCCACCTGTACACCACTTCTCTAGACTCTTTGCCTCTCTCTCTGTCTCTCTCAGTCTCACTCTATTTATCCCATACCTCTGTCTTTTACAATTCGCCTTCTGTTTCTCGACCATCTTGTTTCTCGAAAACGCTTCTGCCAATCAACGCGTCTAAACGTCCATGCGCGAGAAAATCTCGAGAATTATGTCGAGCGGTTGGATCGGGTGTTAATCGAGCGTCGACTACCCGCTTAATCGTCCCGTTTCAACCGCCAGCAATCCAAACTTTCGTTTTCGTACTTGCGGAATCCGATAATTGATTTCCGACATTCAATGTGCATTTACATGTTTCGGTACTTGATATATATGGACTCAATCCATGGCAAACTATAGGATCTATAGATCATATTAAAAGATATAATATTTTTCATCAAGCTTAAATATATTACAATTTCTGATATCTCATCATATTGATATTACAATTAAATTCTCGATGAATTCCTTCGTCGAATATTCTCAGGATTAGATGTTTTATATTGGAATTCCATTATATAAATACAAAGTTCTCGGTCGAGAAGTCACCTGATTTCCATGTATTTGAATGTTCCTTAGGGGACATTTATATTTCTTCATCTTAATATATACAGAAATTAAAAAAAAAGAAACAAATGAAAAATATGAAAATTAATGGATTCAATCGTACATACAATCATACTTATATATATGTATATAATAGCGACGCATGTAGCATAATCACGTTACAATGACATAGCGCAAACTCGCGGTGGCGTTCCGCAGAAATTAGCGGGGATACCTTCGAGATACGCTAAATTGAATGAGGATTCCACGGGGGATGGAGTTCACGACTGCGAGGCATAACTCGCACTCGGAAACTCAAGCTCGAACTCACGAAAGCTCTCTCTATACACAGCATCCGCTTTAGTCATCTTCCAACTCGGTTCCTTGTTTCTCTTAGCTGTCACCCACTGTCATCGGGTCGAGGTGTCTGTCTAATAGTATATAGGAGCGACGTAAAACCGTATATATACATACCCGAGTCGAGATCCTGTCGGACCATCAGACGGGAGCGATAACGGAAACCGATTCGTCGTTATCCGGGATGACCGGAACGTCCGTACAGTAGCATCCGCGATCGTTCCGCTACGGACTCATAATTAATGACCGTTGAATACGCCGACTTAATTATAGGCTTGTTAATTATTCGACGATTGTCAAACGCGAAACTGGTGATGAATCCACAGGACACTGGACTCAATAATTCGCGCGATTCGTTCCATATATCCCAAAATTTGTTTTCGAGCCAGCGAAAAACTGATTTAAATTTTTAATAGTTATTTTTTTAATCTTTTCTTTTACGGGGTGTCTTATTTTAATATTAAAGAAAATATGATTCTGACAAAAGTTGATGAGGATGGAGGTGGTCGTCATCCAGTAGCACCAACGTGCTTGACCTTGAATTCGATTGTCGAGGTAATTTGAAGGTCAAAGTGATTTTTTTTAATGGGAACCTCTACTTTTGATCGCGGATATGAAAAGAGCGGAAAATTTTACGTATACAAAACGATGTTTTCAGCAAGATCACAGTAAGGTCTAATGAAGGTGTAATTTGTGAAAATTGTTATTCAACAATAAATAATTTGTAATTTTGTTATTTCACACTTTTTCTACCGTAAAAATTTACATTTTATAGCTGTATGGCTAGAAATTTTTTTTTTGTTGTCAAATTTCACTAGGGACTTCGACCTGAATAATGAGATTGAATAATCAACAGGTCGAAGTCCCTAGTGAAATTTGACAAAAAAAAAAAAAAAAAATTTCTAGCCATACAGCTATAAATGTAAATGTTTACTGTAGAAAAAGTGTGAAATAAAAAAATTACAAATTATAAACAAAAATCAAGTCGAAAATAGAAGTAATATTCAGTTGCAGGTTTTATTAAAATATTTAATTTCATTTAAACATGTAAAATCGTAAGAGAAACTTATAAAACGTGTAAAATGAGATGAAAAAACATGGAAAAAATAATGGAAAAAAAAAATTAAAAATGTGAAAGAAAATAGATGAAGGTATTAAACTTTTATTAAAATATTCAATTTTTTGAAAAAACTATTCCTTATTTAAAATTGTCTTCAATTGAAATATCGAATTTCAAATATTGTAATCAACTATTTTATTTGGCGACATTATACATTCTTTATAATTCCAAGAAAAGGGAGTATAGTATAATTACAATTTTTTATTTTCGTCCAATAGAATTTTTTTACATTCCTAATTTTGTCGTTTGATCAACTTCATTTTTTCTTTTTATTTTCAATTTTGTTGATCGTTCGTCAATTCGGTCTTGACGTAAAATGTTAAAAAATCATTTTTTTCAAGAACATTTTACAACATTTTAAATTCAATTTTGTTTAATTTAAACAGAGTTCAAAGTTATACATATTTTGTTTTGGCCTTCGAGTGGAAATACGTTTTAAAACTCACCACAAAAAATGTAAATCTGAAAGGCACAATTTAAACAACAAAATTGTATTAACTTTTGTTCCAACTAATTACAAATGGTAGGCGAAACTAATTGTAGTTTATTACATTTGATCCACCAAGCGACTAATTAATTCTATCAACCAAGAAATATTCAATTTAGGAATAAAAAATTTACTTTCTCGGGCAAGACATTAAATGTCCCGTGCCATTATTCGAATTATAAATTGATATTTATATGCAATTTGAATAATAATTTTTTTTTACTTAATGACAAATAAAAGAAACATAACCTATTAAAAGTTAATTTCACACTTTTATTAAAGTTTTCTTATATTTCATCTATTACATTGTTTATTCATTTATAACAATTGAAAAACCCGAACTCAATGTATTGTTTCTGCACCACGAACTTCTGGACAGTTAAAATGTTCATAGTTTAAAAAAAAAAAAAGTTCTGCAGAACTATCCAACTTTGTCGAATTTATCGACTCTGATTTCGAGGCTTTAAAGGCTTCTTTAACACTTTTTCTTCTTTAACACGCCATGACAATATTTTGATATCGATTATATCAAATTACAGATAACCTTAATCGAATTATTATACCGTTGTAATAGTATCTTTATTAATTTTTAATTTAACAGTATATTTACAACACTGTTAAACGTAGGTATCGACGTCACAAGTTTTACGACCACAATCAAAAACCCGTTAATAAGGGATTCGTATTTTATCCCGGGAAAAAATGCACCGATTCATTATATCTGAATCATATATGATTATATACCATTATCATTATATTTCAATTATATATGACCATGTATAATTATAAAAAATTGTTTAAAACTTTACAACCGCTTTTAAAATTTTAATTGTAAAATAAAAAATAATACCTTATTATAGCAGTCTTCAAACTATAAAGTAAATATTTACGTTTCGGTCCCGGTGCGGACCCTCTTCAGAAAAATTCATAAATAATAATATAATCATTATTATTTTTATTATTATTTTTTATTTTACATGTATAATTTTGTATGGATTTGACCAGATATAAGTATAGATGCATAAGTACATCTAAAGTATCATTTCGGGTCATTGTAGGTACGTATGGTACATTTTGAGGACTTTTGTATAATTTGGGGACTGTCCCCAAAAAATAAATATATCTTTCGTATAGTTTGGGAACTGTGGTGTTACACGATGCGGAAGTTTCAGGCAGGTTTGTGACGGTTAGGTTAGGTTAGTTTTGGGGGAAAGGCTCCCATTAGGCATGTTGTGCCCCCCCCCCTTCCCCCCCCCCCACGTCCCCTTCGCAACGTTGTAAGGGCTAGTCCCCATATTATACATTAGATATACTTACATATATATATATATATATATATTCTTTCAGTGTTGTATATATAATATATATATATATATATGTATGTATATGGGGCATTCTTTGTGAATGGGAGACCCCATGCTCCACAGAATTCATTTGCTCCAAACATTTTTTTGCAAAATCGAAAATTTAGCCAAATCTGTCTACTTTTGTTTGCCGTTGGGCGCTTTTGAAAATTCAAAATGGCGGCATGCCCACACTCCAAAATACAGGAAAACTATTTTATTGTTGTCCTATAACGTGCAAAAAATGTATTACAGCATATAATAAGAATTGTTATTGTTATCAAAATGGTTACTACTTTAAATTTGCGTAATATAAATTGGGGTATTCAAGATGGCGGACTCAAAATAGCGGACGGAAATTCAAAATTCAATTAATTTGAATGGAAATCGTTACTCGGGGGTTTTCGAGGTCGCTGATCACGAATCTGTAGTCAAAATTGTAAAATTCTAAATGGCAATATATATATATATACAGTTATATCTCAATTATATATGACCATATCTGGAACAGATACGATACAGATATAATTATATCTGAGTCCATTTTTTTTCTTATACATTTTTCAATCGAGTCTCTTTTAATCATATTTATTGGTAACGATTGTAATTAGAAGCAAAAATGTACTATATGCCAAAGTTAGTTTAGTTTAAACAACAGAATAAACCATTTTTTTTTAATTCTAAATTGAAAGTAAGAAAAGATTCCGGCGACTTTCCTATATAAATAAATATTCTTTACCGGACAATTAAAAATTTTCACTCGGCTAATCACGTAATCTAGTTTAGTGCCACACAATGAATACAAACTGCGAAAATTAGGAAAAATGTCTTCATGACAAAGAAGTTTTATATCTTTTGTATTCTTTTTTTTTGTTCTTCCCCTGCTAACAAGTGAGGTAACCACAGGGTGGTCTCGAGAAGAATTCGTAACTCGGTTGAATCGTATTTAAGAATTAGTAGAGAAGACGGTCCGACGAAGAGAAACAATCAATAAAATGGCGGGCTGACTCTAGATATATATATATATATATATATATATATAGACAGGATATATCTACGCGAAAAAACGTCGGGAAAGAGGAAAGAAAAACAAACGAATGGAAATACAAAGGGAATAAAAGAAATGAGGAGATAGCGGTCCGAGTAATGTGAAAAGGAACGAAGATAAAGGGGGGCAAAGGGAAAGAAAAAGATAAGGAACGAACACGTGGGATAAGTTCTCTACTCGTCTGCTCCCTGGGGAACAGTGCGGCAGGGCAAACAAATCGATGTGCGAGTGCATTTCTTGATTTCATCCGTATGCATTCGCTACGGGTCCGCAGCACAATCTTCCATCCGTGACGTTCCTTTACCTTTGTCAGTTCTTATACTTGATACTTTGTTTTTTTTTCCATTTAGGTAGGAAGAACTTTTTTATCTCCATTTTTGAGTCTCTCCGATTCTTTTCGCATATATGTAATATTTCCATTTTTTTTGTTGATTTCTTTCAACTATATACGCCATTTTGTTTAGTAATGATTTTTCAATAACGGTTCTAAAATTCTTCTCTACGACACCTTTCCCTACTTCAAAATACCATATTCGGTGTTTATTTTTTGTTTTGTTTCAGACTTCGACAGTCCTGAGATTAACTGTCCGCCATTGGACGTGTTTATTTTTTGGAGGTTCGACTTTGACGAAAATGAAAAGTATAAAAACAATTCTTTAAGAACGTATCTCAGTTCTCAAAAAAAGTTTTATACATATTTTTAATGTAAGAGGCGAGATAAAAAATGTTCAAAATTTGTCTTTTTAAAGCTTTCTAAAATTTAAGGTTTAATAAAGTCCACCTTAACTAAAATCTCCATAAAAAAATCAGAAACATTTTTCTATGATATTTTCCTTATTTTGGGCATATACCTATATATAATCGTCAATAGCATCGAAGTTTATGACACATGTCAGTTTATGAAACCTTTTTTAGAATATTAAGAATTCTTTTCGCAACATTTGTTTCCTTTTTTTTATTGTCCGAACTCTCGAAATACACGCGAACATCGACTTTCAAGACGTTGCCGTTGACTAGCACTTTTTCATCGAAAAGCGAACGAAAAAAGTACAATTTCACGCACACTGCATATATGTAGGCCGCATATATGAATGTAGGGAAACTCGCATCGGTGTGTGCAAGTCGACGGAACTCGTTCAGAAAGTCAGAAATTCAGATTCGAACCTGGGTCATATAGAGGTGGGGATTCAGGTTATCTTGCTACTTGATTAACAGCTTCTTCTCGCAGGTGCAAGTCTAAGTTTCGATTAAATACCCCCTTGTATATGCAGGCAGATGATACGCGCCAGACTGCGGAAATTTCGGCATCGAGGTGGCCTGTAAACGCGCGATAAAGTTTGTTTACACATTTCAACTGTAATCCGCCAGTGTAAACAAGTGTATGATTATCGGTGCAGTGTGTTGCATCCTCGGGAAACTCCGTAATGTGCGACTGATCGAAAGTGATTACGGATTATTATCGTCGTGATTTTCTCACCAATATTTCTGTAGCATCCTCAAATCGTGAAAAGTTGACTTTTAGTGACGGTAAACAAACTGCGGTTTATTTTTTATTTTCAAAAAAAAAAGTAACGAAGTGACGTTGCTTTGTCTGCACGTGAAGATTTCGCGGCAATTTTTCATTTTTTTTCCACATTTTTATTCTATTGTCCTTACGATGGAAAATCTGGATATTTTTTAGATCGTGATGAAACTTATCTGTATTGTGGTCTTTATTTGGAAAGCTCACGAGATAAACTGAAAATGTATATCTGATGAAAAATATAGGAGTTCCCTTTTATGTGAAAGAAATTGAAGGTGACCTTCGCGTGACCTTGACGTAACTATTCCAGGTCAAAATGCATCATATCCTGCATCTCTCTTGAAACCAGAATGTCATTACAATTACAATTAACTAAATTTTATATCAATTTTGTAAACTATATGTTTTAAATATATAAAATTTTCAATTTGTGTATTTTTCTAAATCACCGATTTCTGAATTAGGTACAAAATGACGATGAATGAATCAACGTGCACGTACGATGACCTGAATTACGACGAAGCATGCGTGAATTTGAAATCTAGTGTAGATATGTCAGATATTTGGTTGTACACACTCTCGTCGGAATGCGTCAAGGTAAATATCGCATTTCTTTTTATCGTAACAAAACGTTATAAATATTTCACCGACAAAATGATTTTGTTTCGGTAAACAATTGTTCTACAATAATTAATGGTCGACGAATGACTTGTATTTAAAAAAAAAATGTTTATAGCGACATTCAAAATTCACAATTATTTATCAATTATCTATAGAATTTAATAAATCTGCATGTAATAAAGGCAACATTGGAAAATCTCTTTCTAATATATGTATATATATATATTCAGCACATTGAACCATTTTTCACATACAATATATATAGCAAACTAAACTAGTTTTCCAGGCGAAAGGGTTATCGATTGCTTTGATATACATTTATTATTATATATGTGTAGTTGTTGTTGCAAAATCAACAAATGAAGTAGTTTACTATGGTTTTAGAATGTTGCTAAATTGCTAAGTATGCAAGTAAAGTCTCTACTAGTTTTCAAGGATTTTATTGCTTTGTTATTATGTTTTTTTTTGTCTGTTTCAATTAAGTTTTTTTTTGTAATTTTTGCCCCCTGATTACGAAGCTGACAGTATAAATCAGCTGTCGAACTATTAAATCCGCCATCTTGAAAAAAAAAAACGTTAAAAACACGATGGCTTCCTCTTTTTTTTCCGTTGATTTCAATCAAATTTTTCAAACAAAAACTCAAGTCCCTGCATTTAAAGATCGAGAAGACGACAAACCGGTAAATATCTTTTTAACTTTTTCTTATATCGAGTTTACGAACACATGGAAAATAATCTTTTTTCTGCAGAAATTTTCCCTCTTCACTTTTTTTGAAACGTTTTTTTCTTCCTACGTTTTAAGGTTGAAACAATGTGCCACTTTTTTATCAAAATATCGCCCTGGTAGAAATTAATCGTGGCATTCCGTTTTATTGCAAAGGCCCTATATCGAAAAACCATTATAAAATGTGTACGAGAAAAATCTTTCGATTCTGTCCACATTTTATGTAGAAAATCTAGAAATTTGATAATGAACATTACTATAAAATACTAGATATATGATTATTTTTATAGCAAATTTTTGTTTAGGTTAGAATAAAATAGCTTTTCCTAGATGAAAACTAGACAGATTCGGTTTAGATCATGGACATAGATTATTATCATGGCCCCATATACATTAAGCGTATACTTGCGGATATTGGGTCTATACATAGTTTTCCAGTCTAGAACCAGTAATTATTCCTGGGAATCTAGACAGAATCGATACAGCGCCACGATTAATTAAAATAGGCCAATATTTTTGTTTATTTGAAAATACGGGAACGAATCGACAATATATGTCAGTAATGTCAAAAATTATTTTTGCAATGTTCAATGTTTAACACATCAAAAGGCAGTAATCCTGCTTGACTCCATTCCAGTTTTATGTATATCGATTTTAAGCTTACATAACCATTTACAGAAATTACTCGGATTACACATTATATTTTGTAAAATGCAGAATTTCCACTGTTTCGTGTATTGTATAAAAAAATGTTTTTTATCACCAGTGTCCCTACACGAGAATAGGACAATTATTGGCATCGGAGAACTCGAGCGTAAGGGTAAATACAGCCAGATTACAGAGCTGGAGGGTGTTGCGAACCTCTGGAAATGACGAATATATTTCAGCCCGGAACGCCAGGTATGCAAGAACAGTGTTCTCATTATGCCTACAATCTGATAATTAGTAATTTCATCTTAAATTGTACTTTAATAACTTTTACATTTTAACCGTGGTGACGCGCGTAAGGAAATAAAATAACATTCTAATTTTCGTATCCCCACACAACACAATCTCCCGAGAATCTCCACAGGTCAACAAAACGGACATTTGGACCTCCTCAGGAGCTCCTCAGGTCAACACGGGACCGTTTGTGTTGTGTGGGTAGTAATGAAATTTTTGTTACATGTCTGCGAATTAATGACAACAAAATATCAATTATTTGTTTAACTGTGGTCTGTTTTCATTTTGTTTGTTTATGTTCCTATATTTTTTACATGTTTTGTATTTTACATATTTGGTGTTTTTTAAGCTTTTTTTATCGTTTGTGTTGTTTTTGTTCGTTTGTTTTTGCTTGTTTCGTTTGTTTTTGTTTGTATTACTTATGATTTTTTTAAATGTTTAAAAGTACTGTCTGCACATGGAATATATGATCCAGATATAATCATATATGCTTCAGATATAATTATATCTGATCCAGTTTTTCCCGGGTATTTCTGGAATACCGACATACAAAAATATTCTCCTATACCACGATATTAGTTTCCTAAAAGCAATAATATTATCTAACCCTATCGAGACAACAAGGCGTCACTATAGGCGTTATCACGAGGCTCATCTCATTATCATCAAACGCACTGCATGCATTTATATCTAAAATTAGGCATTTTTCCGTCAAAGTTTCGCGATTAAATCTAAATCTCTTAAAGTCGAGGCTTGATTTTAAGCGATCGCTAATCACTTTGGGAAACCTGCCTCGATTGCAGCCAAGTTTTGTGCGATCTGGTGCCGCAACTCGGGCAATTCGGCGTTTACGACCTGACAGCCACCAACAGCAGTTGTGATTTCCAGACGATTAGGGAGCCGACTAGTGCGTACAAACGTGAGTACCGACTATCAAATCGAATCCGGTTTCGGGATGTTCGCGGCACGTACCGATTGTGTTAAGTAACTTTATATATAGGTATATATATATGTATGCACGTACAAGTATGTATACATATAGGAAATCCTCGCTGTATGTAAGAATCCCCCAGGTGCACGTTCCCCACCGGATAAAGTAACATTCGGAATTTATCAAAATCGCGAAAACGGAAAAATGATATTAAACGCCTGACGGGCGATTGGAAGTTTCGCCGATCGATATTTCATATATATATTGACACTAATTCGCGACCCGATAAGATTAAAGCGGAATCTTATCTCCTGTCAGTACCTTGCGAATTAATCGTTTTCGACGACTACTCCGAAGAACGTATACATATATAACCATTTTATTCATTTAAACGGCGTACATTGAAATTATTGGATTAATCCAATGTCGATGATTGATGGTTCTTCGAGCGAATATGTCGGATCGTATATGCTGCGTACGTATGAAAGTTTGAATCTTTAATGGATTGCTGAAAATATTCGTCATATATACGAAATCGTAGGAAGTATATGTTTCATTGAATTCTGTTCATTGATTAATATTTTGGTAGTACAGTAAAGTCCATTTGAACAATTTGTATATATATATAAATATATATATATATATATTTATAGCGGTAACGTGCCAGTGTCGGGACGGTACAGCGCCGGTACCGCGCCAACCGTCGGCCCCGTACTAACCGTCGGTACTGGTAAAATTGGTATGACATATATATATATATATAAGAAATAACCATTATATTATATAATAATAATGATATATTTGTTATATAATGTTTATTTTTTTTGTTGGCTGGGCACGTTTTTCTGCTTCTATACCCTACGTTCTTTAACATTTCTGTTTACTTTAAAAGTATACTTATTAAATAACACGAAAAATAACAATAATACTGATAATTAAAGTGTATTAACGGTATAGGATTATTCCACGAAAGAAAATATTCGCTTTTGAAATGTAATTATATTTACAGAGTAAGAAATTGGGTCAAGCAATGATGAACGTTCTCTGGGCGATCCGTGGCATGTATATATATATTAGAACATTGCATCTTGTAATTCATGGAAGGCAAAATTAATTTCAACTTAGGGTCCCTGGTAGAAATGAAAACATTTCTTAGCCAATTCTTAGACAGTTCAGATATTTACCATGTTAAAGGCATAGGAGAAATGGATAGTGTAAGAAAACAGTATGTTTGTTTTATACAATTATTTCAATGCCTTCGTGTATCTGTACAAACCATTATTATTTTCAGATATTTGCTTTTCTTGAAAAAAACACATGAAAATTACATTTAGTTATACTTTACACTATATTCGTATATTATACTGGAATTTTTTTTTTATACTCAATAATAGGAGATAAAAGCGTGGAAGTTTTTAATTGATACATTCGAAACTGTTACTCCTTAATATTGACCTTTATCATTTTACACATAGGACTATATTAAAATATTTATTTTGTCTCGGTATAGCCGCAAAATGCGACTTTGCGCACGCATGGACGCAAAATGAGGAAGTTATGAAATGACGTTTCGAACATTTTAAAACATTAATAGTTTGCGATCATTTAAATAAAGTAGCGCTTTCGCACTTATACTCTGACGAAAGAAACGATGGTATCGCGGGCGCAAAATGACATTTAGCGAAATATACTGTTTTATTGCTTTCGCTTTCAGCCTTATTAATAGCGTTTGGAAGTATTGCAGTGGCACTTCTTTTCATCGCCTTTTTAAAATATTGTACGAAACACTTACGAGAGCGGTACCGTAATGGGAAATCGGATAAAAAAAGCGAGCCAGGTTCCACTCCGAAACGACGGATTCTGTCACTCGATACTGTCAGAGGGTACGTTTTTCCAATCATTTCTTGTACTTATTTCGTTTTTTTTTTCAAATACAAAAGAAAAAATATGCATCTGACTTTTTCGAAAAAATTTTAAAATTATCTTATTGTTTTTTTTTTATGATTTTATCCTGGTGTTAGAATCAGTATACTATTCATGATCTTCGTGAACGATGGAGCCGGCGGTTATCCAGCATTGGGGCATACGACGTGGAACGGCCTCGTCGCCGGAGATTTAGTGTTCCCGTGTTTCGTTTGGATCATGGGAGTCTGCATTCCCTTATCCATCTCCTCGCAACTTTCCCGTGGGATACCGAGGATGTCAGTCTGCTGGGCGATTGTCAAGGTAATTCGTTTATTTCCAGACCCTCCGGCGACTCCTTGATTTTCTATTCTGTACCGACTAAAAGCATCTTCCTTACTTCCTGTATAGCTACAAAAAAATATATGTATATGTGTATATTCAGCAAGATGGCACTGTGCAGTGAAGTTCTAGTCAAGAAGCATCATGGGACGATATATTGTTGAAAAAAATGCAACAAAATGCGACGTAACTATATATTCTGATTTATTTATCACGGAAAATACAATGGAAAGAAAATAATAGTCGACAATATATTTGATTTTTTTTCGAAATTGTTTTTTAAGAGACCGGAACTACCGTGCAATATTTGTAAAAAATTTGGAACGTGGCTCTCCTAAAAATTTAAGAGTATATACTATTTTAAACGTATATACTTAGGTCAATAATGTTTTTATAGGACAATTTATTTTTATTTGTTTCCTGGTTTTATTTTATCAGTAAAAATATACTGCAGAATGTGGGAATTAAGAGTTAGTGTAATTATATAAATATTTAAATCCGATTAATTATTTATGCAATTTATTTGAAATTCGAACAGAATATTTATGAAAATATTGGAGACATGTTCAATTAAAACGGAATTTTTCCAGCCACTTAAGATTTTTGAAAACAATTTATCACCTTATTAATTTCAGATCACTCGTTGTTTGCACTCTCAAACTTTTGTTTTCCACCTATAATGACCCGAGAAATTGACAAACTTATTGGAACCGCGATTCAAATTCTAAATATCGGATTAAACTCTGCTTAAAACTTCGCATCGAGACTACTCACGTCAAAACATTACTTGGGAGTTTTGAAATGTTTTGGAGTTTGTACGTGGCAAAATATTTGGTTAGTTCGATTAATTTTAAGTATACTGAGCGAGAAAGTAGACGTTGTGATGAAACGGATCGAAAAATTGCAATCAATTGTAATTTTGGTAAAAAAATAAAAATCACAAGAGAACGCTATTAATGTGCAATTTTACGAAATAATGTATCATTATATTCAAATTTAAATTCAAAATATACCAGTACATTACATGCAACACTTGAACATATTCTTCGCAGAATTAAAGTAACTGTTTTAATATTAAAAAAAAATATTCCCACGTTTCAGCGGAGTTTCTATTTATTTCTAATCGGAATTTCGATAAATACAATTGGAGGCTATGCACAGCTGGAAAAGATAAGAATTTTTGGTGTACTTCAAAGATGCGGCATCGCCTATTTAGTAGTTGCAGTCGTATACACAATTGCGATTCCAAAAGTAAAGAATAAAGCACAGGTATGATCCATTTTGAAAACATTCCACGTAATACATACATATATATTACGACATCTGGAACATATATGATTCAGATATAATTGTACCTGAATCCATTTTTCCCGGAAATCCGATGTCAAAATGTTCCTATTTTGAAACATCACGTTGACCTTGAAATGGCCTTAAAGATCAAGCTCAAACGCAACTTCAAGGTCACTGTCAGATCACCGTTTCGATGTTCCAAAACTTTTGTATTTAAAGTTTTTTTCTAAAGCCTATATTCATATTATATCAAACTTGCAAATTATGAAAATGTATATATATACAGTAAAACCTACGATACCCAAGCAGCAAATCAGGTCGAAATTACCTCTTTTCGACCTTCCATTAATTGATGGAAGGTCGAAAAGAGGTAATTTCGACCTGACTTGCTGCTTGGGTACTGTTTTTTGTCCGTTCCGTCACCCTACAATACTGTGCAAACGCAGAGGCGTGGAAGTCATCCCTATACTTCTTCTACCTCCTACGTCACAAGTGGGCGGTTTCGCCGACATGTGTGTATAATCTGTGAGATCCTCTGTTTTAAAGCAATACATATAGTGGTGGTAACCTCTCCTCTGTAATAACACAGTACTATGGGTAAAACTTTCACAGTATTATGGGTTGCACAGTATCGGAATGAACGGTATCGTAGGTTTTACTGTATATACATATTTATAAATAAAAAAAAAAATATATATATATATATATATGACTATTGATTTCATAATTTGCAATTTTGATATTGTAATAGGTGGTGGATCAACTGTTTGAAAGGAGATTTTACTTTCGATACGATAGCCTATAATTGTGTAAGAACGTGACCTTCAGAAAGTTAAATAAAGGTTAAAATAGGGATTGTCCTTACAAACACCCTGTATATATACAATATTATAAAATTTATTTTCAGTCATTTTTTTCACATTGTTAATTTTCTTCAAATCATAAATTTTGGATATGCTTCCGAAAATTGCGAACCTCCAATCATTGTAAAATATATCCCTCCTATAAAGAAAAAGCGTAATGAACTTAAAATGTGCATTTTTACAAGGCCTACAACTCTTTTCTAAAACATTTTTTTGTATTTTTAATATCTAATAAGATAAACGAAAAAAAAATCTATTTGCAATGGTTTGTATGGTTTTCACCATGAAAATGAACTGATCGCAAATTTTCACTACGATTTTCGTAATCAGCGCATGAAATTACGAAAGTATATATATATATATACGAAGTTCCGTACTGGTTGGAGGTTCGGGCTTTTCGAAAGTACACCCTACATCTTAATAAAATTTTGTTATAACCGCAAGGAATTCAATTAACGAGGACGAAACGACAAGGAACATTTATTTCTATAAATAAATTATAATAAAATTAAAGTATACAATTATTTAATGATAACATATAGATGTTAGTATTGATATAATATTGCTATATATTTACTAATTATATATATATGTATATATGTCGGTATGTATATATATATATTGTTTTTTCAAATAAGAATATTAAATTTCTAAATATTACGATATTATAATTACATCAATTTAAATGTCAACATTTAAAATATTCAATTGACATATATATGCTTTCAATATTTATGAATGAATGAATGAATGAATGAATGAATGAATGAATGAATGAATGAATGAATGAATGAATGAATATATTTAATGTATTTTGCCGTAAGGCAATTCACATGAGGAGAACATAGGGTCTCCCCTCCCTTTACAAATTCCTCACTTTGATTGCGGCAACACTTTAT
>JAPYZR010002625.1:0-16302 GCA_030522945.1 Trichopria nigra
ATTCATTAGTAAAATCGAAAAAATATTACTAATTCAATAGTAAAATGTTGAACTACTAATTGAAAAAGTAAAAATTCTACTAATTCAGTTTAAGAGAGCTTATACTACATTTGAGTCACAATTGCAATTCTTCTTTGTTTTCGGGAAACAGTGAAGACGGGGACGCCATTCTCGAAAAAGGCGCCCAAATAATATGTAGAAGAAATTGGCTAAAAATATTCAAAAATATGCACGCTGAAACTATACTGCATATTATTAAATGAAGTACAGTAAAAAATAAGAAAATTTGTTAATATTTCCGTCAAGTATTCACATATCAAAAACACATAAAAAGAACAGGGGCAGAAAATCATGATTTTCGGTCCGCCTGAATCCAAATAAATTAAAATGGTACTATGAGCGGTATTTTGTTGGGACAAAGGTGTCAAAACATTTGGTAAATCGAGCCAGCCCTTCCCCCAGCCTCCGGTCACCTTCCTCATATTACTGTAAAAGCAGGGCCGTTTCCCTCCGCACAGTCGGAAAACCTTCTCGAGTTTTTCACCCTAAAACCATCCGACCGGTTTTTACCAGCGAGTGGCAACAAAGCGGGCCTTAGTGAAGTTCTAGTTACACAACAGCACCATGCGGGTCGCCTCCGCGCTGAATTCAATGAAATGGATTGCGCGCGCCTCAGCGTAGAGCAACCCGGCGCACGCCACTGCAACTTGTTGCGAAGTGCCTGGCGGTCTCTCGTCGGTTTTCGGCCTCGAACGTCGGACAAAAGCAGTGCCATCTACAGACTAAACCGAGGTCTGACTCAGCGCGTGGCAAATCTGTTTGGGATTGGCAGTGTCGCGCGATACGTCGACGCGTGCGTCTCGTTGTTTGCGTCCTCTTGTCGATTCGCGGCGGCTTTCTACCAAACGTCACTGTCACGTGAATTAGAAAATTGTCAACATCCTTTTGATTTATCAAAGAAAGCTTCTTTCATTGATAAGCCAAGCTAGACGGTGATTTCATTGCGATTCAGAGCAATCTTCCTCTTGTCAATCGATAGGCACAGATAAGCTTTGCTTCGAACTCCGTACGAGAGTTCTTGAATGAAGATCTGCGATACGCCGTGCGTCCAAGATTCCGGCGAATGAACGCATGTTTTACGCCCAGGCCACGTGACCGATACACGCGGCACTGGCAGCAACTGTCAAAACGCCGGCTTTGACCGCTCGAATGAGACTTGAGCGATCCCACTAATATAATCATTAAGGAACGAATATATATATATATATATATATGTCATCATAACCAATGGTCTCGATGTTACTAGTGTCAATGTGATTAAAGAAATAAAATCGATATATTGAATGTCTTTTCTGTGAGATAGTAGAACGTAAGTTTCTGGAAATTAGGAGTGAGTGCTTTAATAATTGAGTGAACGACTAGTCCAAGTTATTCAGTCATCGAATATTCCGAGTTTCTGCGATACCCTAAGATCGAACCACGATTTCGGAGTGAATCTTTGGAAGTTTCGGTATGCACGCGCTGTCGGAGTTTCTGCGGTGCAACTGATTTGGTGCTACTGATTGGAATCTCGATTTCTCCACAAGGCAACATGCATCCCAAGAGACGGCTCGTTCTAGTCGCGATCTGCATATTTCTAGCAGCTACATTTTCTGAAGGTAGGAAACGCGTCTCGAAAACAGTGAAATCACAATATCCGCAGGAATATACCAGTTTTTCGCGATACTCGACGAAAAGAGAGTAGCCCATCATATATTTGGAGAGAAAACTTAGGATTCTTATAGAATTCGATTAATTCATTCGGAAGTCGAAAAAGACATTAACAATTGAGACATACTCAAAGCATGTGCATAACTCATATCGCAAATTTGACCTTCTTATATTTTTTACATTCAGATTCTAATATGTTATTTTTTTTTTTTTTTAATAAATGCTAAGTCAAACATTCTTGTTGAACATGTAAAAAATGGACTTGATAGATTTTTTTTGTAGCTTTCGTAGACAAAATTAACTACATAATTGTTAACCCAATATTTATGGGGTTAGAACTCGAGGACGACCTACGCTTAATTGCTGAGTTACACGGGCATTTACTCCATTTTTCAAATATCACATTGTTTGGATAATCTTATTATCTGCGCTTGTCATATCTTCAAGATCTAGACTAGATCGAGGAAAGATCATTGACGTTTTATGTTTGTAATATCGGGGTTGAATGCCACAAAAAATATTGGCTTCGTGAGTTAACGATATAAACTAGTGTGCGCGAATATTATACTATTCATACATATGTTATATTTTTATTTAATATAAACTGATGTTATTTTACCGGTATTAATTGTTAAAATCATTTTAACCATGTATTTGAATACTAAAATCAGTATTTTTAAAACAACATCAAAACAATGTCGACATTTTAAAAATTCTGAAAAACATTTCACAATATTACCGTTTTGTAATATTGGTAGAGATTAAGTCATTATTCTAAATAAACATCGTCTAATGGTTTTGCGAATCTCTAGTCACAATTATCAATATGATGAAAGTAATCTGTTGGTTTTTTTGATAATAATTAGATCAAATATTTCAATTCTTTGTTTCTTCTATTGTAAAAAGTGTATTTTTATTTCCTACAAATTATTAAGGTTAAATTATTACCTACACAATGGAGCCAGCACCATTCTCGAAAGAAATTTCTAATTGATCGAAATATTTTGATTATCTTTTTTTTATCACAACACGAATCGAGTAAAACAATATACATTGATATAATACAAATCATTAGAACATGTATTCAAATAAAGGAAGTTTATAAGATCCGTTCGATGTGTTATTACATGTATACTGGTAATGAATCAGGTTTAAATTAATAAGTAGAAAAAGTCGGAAAATATCATATATTTTAAAATCTGTTAAATGAATAAAAAACTTTATATGGATTTGTTTAATTATACGTGCACTTACACTTACGGAAAAGTACACCAAAAATTATTGTTCGGGGTCCGAAATGACACCCAAGTGGGTGTAAACACTAAAAAAACCCGGATTTACACCAGATTGAGTGTCATTTCGGACACCGAAAGTATTTTTTTTTCTGCGAGGGTGTATTAAAATGAATATAATAACAATAATTTTATAAACTTGCATCAATAAGCGTGTATTCATGAATTATTGAGTTTTTCTACTTAATGGAGCTTGCATATATTTCAAAGCAATTTTCATAATTCCTGTAATTGTCCTTTATTGTCAATTTTTGATTATCCTAATTTTGTGCCAGAATTACCGTAATTTACCAACCGTTCCTTATTTAATTCATATATAGTGATAAAAGTTTATATCTCGGTTTATATGTCACACGTTATATAAGTAAGGAATTTTTTGTATTTAATTATATAATCAAATATACCTTATATATCTGCACACATATGATATACATTTAAATTAAGTCATAATCATGTTTACAATTGCACAGATAAACTTTCAATAAACTTTTGTACATTTATACTATATATGAATGTAGACAAACTAATATAATGACATGTATTGTATTTCCCAACTGCAAGATATTTCCCTATAACAAGAGACTTCTATCATTTTTTGGGATAGGGGTTGGTTTGGAATTAACTTTACATAGCATAACTATTACTAGTAAATAATGAAGATTATATGATTATTATCGTAAATACAATTTACTGACGTATATAACTAAAGTGAACAGTTCTTGACATATAAAAAATTTCTTCAAACATAAAATTGTAGAGCACATTACTCTTGCAGTTTATGGAATGTTTCAAGTTTATATACGTAACTGCGATAAGAAAATAAATCATTGTGACATTTATAAATAAATTGACAATTATAAATAAAAAAAGTATAATTTCAATTTAACGAATGAATGTAATTCAGTTTACCATTCGGAATATATATATACCTTCATCGTCATATATTTGTGGAAAGGCTATTAAATAATTTATCATATGCTTCAGTTATTATTATTAAGTAATGCATTATAATAATGCATTTATAAACTTATTACAATAATAGATTATAATTTACGTCATATTCTGCAAATTTGGAATTTCGTGTTTGACTCTCAAAATAACAAGCGGAACAACTGCGCTATCGTAAGTGCCTGTAATTATTAATGTAGATATTTAATTTCCATTTATATTATGAAATATTGTTCGTATTTACGAACGTTCTTTCAGTAGTAAATTCGATATCCAACACTAGGAAACATACACTTGCAGCGTTCCAAGCGAACTTCTGTGAAACTTCTTGGGAAGAAACTTTTGAATTAATGAAATTAGAATAGTTTGAAGAAAATCTCGGAGCTCCAAAGGGTGAAAGCGTGGCGTCACATTCAAATAAATAGCCTAACTTCCGTAAAATACAGTTTCGTAATTTTTACATGCGATAAAATGATAACTTATATGTCTTTGGTGTAAATATTGAAAAAGAATACTTCTGTAAGAATATTACGATCCCTTTACGACAGATTAAATTCAAGTAGAATTTCCTTCCGCACATATCTGCTTTAATCTTCATTTAAATAATGCGTTCCGGAACCTTTCAAGACAAGGATGAATGACTTTGGCAAAAATTAAAAATCACACGCGGCATACAAACTTTTCAACAATTATGCAGGAGGGAAGCTTTGCTCAGCTTTACTAAGCGAATTTCAAATTTAAGAAGGATCGTTTCTCACTTGTCGACTGAACATTTTCTTCAGACAACACACATTAATAATGAACTGCATCAAAGCAACGCTTTTTATATATATATTATTTTAATTTGAACTACTATTTAGTGCCGTGTCAATTGTAAATATTCAAATTTCTACATTTATTAGAATTAATTGTCAAATAATTTATTGATATGTGTAGTAAAATTTTATGAAAATCGTTTTTTTTTTTAATTTTTTAATTTCTAATTCATGAAATTTCTTATAATTGTATTAAAAACTCATTAAACTTATTAATATTTTTTTGTCAAACTTCTATTACAATTTTTAGTACTTTTTATCTACAATTTAGTACCATTTAGATCAAATCAATAATGAAGTAGCACTCAGGCATCAAGGAACTTTGTGCGAGATTGCGATCTAGAAAAGAACAAAATAACGTTCACTGGCTTCGTGTTTACTGCCTTTTATGGCTAAAATAGATTTATGTTTAAGTGTTTCAAAATGTGTTATTACTAGCAACCTTTTAATAAAAATTATTGCACGGAATAATAATTAGTTAATTAGTAAGTAGTAATAATTAGCAGTGATACAAAAGTGGAATAACGTATAATAACCATCACAATTATTGAGTCTATTTTTAGTGCTTCTAATAAATCCTATAGGAAGATTTAAAACATTTACAACAGGGAGGATTCGGTATAACAATTTAATCAATTTTTTTTTTAATTTGTTGTAATAACATGCTGGATATTAATCAAGTGATTAAAAATTAATTTTTCCTTATTGCAATATTGAATTTGGATTATAGGATATTTAGATTTATATTGAGGTATATATCGAGAAAACATTGGAAAATGAGACGATGATAAAATTACCACATTATCCTTTAATAGACAATTTTGTAGCTGTTTAGAAATCTTAATTTTTTGTAAATTGATTTTTTGAAAATTATTGAGTGTGAAATGACACTCATTTTTCGAATTGTACTAAGTATATAATATTACAATTTATAAAAAATGGAAAAGAATGAAACAATGAATTGACTATAGACGGTTAAATTCAATTAAAGAATGAGGTTATATAAATTTCTGTCTATTTTTTGTTTCAATTATTTCATGTCATAAGTGATCATGTTATTAGTACGAAGAATATATATTATATTTATGACTTTTCCAAGGGGAGGGTAGGATGGTGTACCAATATGACATGGTTAACACTTTTTTAAATAAATTTGTAAGATGATATATGGACTTAAAATAAATTCTGGAATACGAGATGTATGTATACGTCACACATTAATTATAAAACGTGTACATTACCCAAGAGTGGTATATACCACTCTTAGATTATCGTGTACATGTATTATCTTTATGCATGGGTCGATAATTTTACGGAATATCTTTGAAATCAAGTTTTTATTAAATTATAAAACTTACATACCATAAATTATGTATATAATGTAATTTATAGATTCACTGAAATATTGTATGCTATTATGACGAAATGCCCTTCCTCGTGTCAAAAAGAAACCTTGCCTTGTAAGTTTCTCACCGATCGGAATTTTCTTACTTTTCGCCCTTCATGCGCATAATACACCATTGTTCTACTATATGTAGTGCAATCATCAGCTAAATTAAATATTTATAATAATAATGTAATATAATTATAAACAAATTGATTTAATAAATTATAGAGGAGTACCATACATATCGTTCGAATTTCAATTACTTAATTTAAAAAAATCGTTTCTTTGCATTTGCATCGGAATAACTGAGTCGTATTTTTATCGTTATCAAGTGGCATATGTCACTTTACGTAATGTTCGTGGTTTATCAACATAAATACTTGTGTTTTTTTATAAATATTATGTATGCGGAAACTCCGCATTGATATTGCGTTTGACTGTATGTCTGTTACTCATTTCTTCAGACAAGATGTGCCATTATTATGTCTTATCTCCATATTCATTCACCTACAATCTATGAGTCGCACATGCACCTAAATGTTTTTTTTTAACACGTATAGAACTGGAATGCACGGAAAAATAAAATGAATTATATTAGCAGTTTATTATTGCAGGCTTTTACTTATTCCATAAATCTAACAGATTAATTAAAAAGATTGTCAGATGCAATGATATTAAATCACTTTGCAATTAAGTTTACAATTAAAAACGTGACATAATCGTTCTTTGTTTTTTAATTTTAATAATTGTTTTTGTTTCTTTTTTAATAAAAAATTTTAATAAAAATAGTATATTCAACATATATGTTTTTAATTATTTTTTTAAAACTATTTTTTAATCTGTTTTCTATTCAATGAATATTTTACAGATTAAACTTATTACAATAATCTACGAAATCTCACGAACAATATATAATATTATAAGTTTTGTAAATCAATTCAAAATCATTTTAAATCATACAAAATTTTATATGAACTTCGACATGCTAACTAATAAAACTCTGTCACAGTGTGCGGTTATGACTGGACCAGAAAGCTGATTTTTCGTATTTTCGATTAAAAGTTAAAAGCTTGAAATTCTTCTGCAATATTTTCTATATATCATCAGGATGGATCAGCATTCAGCAATGACCCTTAAACACCAAGATCAAGTACATATATATATATATATATATTTTTTTTTTGTTATCACTGATTCATGAACATCTGATAACTGATCAATGTTCTGCAAATTTTTTAGTTTGCAATTCAGATCATCCAAGGAAATTTTCTTTGTGAATGAAAATGAAAATAAGAATTCAGAAAACAATGCATAATATAAAAAAAAAGAAAAATGTATATAATGTATGGTATGTATTTTAAAAAATATAATTTAATTAATGCTTCAATTTAATTAATTGGCATAAGTACGTTGTAATCTATATTAGAAGCGTACTGAAGCGTGCATTATAGCTTATATCCCACATCTCTATAGAGGTGGTAGACCTCTACTACAATGACGTGGCCAGCAGATCGATAAATCTAAATTCAATTGACTTCCATTAAATAAACCTTAAAATTATTATTTGTAATATTTATAGATGAAAAAATTCGTTTGAGATTTGTAATATGATAGAAAATATTTGATATTCGAACTGCATACATATTCTAGAATATATTATTCATGATGCTAATCCAGTTTCGTCTATAATCATACGCATCTAGTATATACTCTGTAAAATGAAAGTAGAAACTCATAAGCAAAATGTTTTCGGACGGATGATCGATCATCAGGCGTTTGGACATTGAGCGATGGCGAATAATTTTATGCAGGGGTTGGTATTACGCGCTGAAACCGTAAACCATCAGTACAGCCTGAATCGAATCGAGTGAATGGCACTTAATTGGATAAGATTAAAGTTTCCTGAAGTTAAACCAAACGTAAATAGTTTCGGAGTTTTGCTCGATGTACGTTATAATAATTCGAGTTTTACTTTATAAACATATAAAATATGAAATTAAGAATGACAGCTTGCATCGTCATTGTCGTTGGTTAATCGTTCGCGGCGCGACGCCGGAAGGGGAGATTTTTCTGATGGCTTAAAAAGTATTGATTTACCAATTTATGGATAATTGGACATGTCACTTTAAAACGGGAGCTGCTGACTCACTGTTTCACTAATTTTGAGATGGCACTTGGTCACGATCGTTCGCCGGTCAAGGCATTTGTGTAGTTAACGAGAAATTTATGGTGTGTCTGACATTTTGAAGGGGCGTTTCAATCTATTCATTCTAATTTTACTAATTAGAATGCTTTTTCAAGATTTATTGTAATGACACATATGAAGATATGATTTTCTTTATTAGTCTTGTTACCGTTTTATTTCATATAGTTTTACTATTTTGTTTGTTTCTTTACTTTTTTTTTACTATATTTGTAAAATAAACTTATGTGCATCCTTACGTTAGGTCTGAAATATCGAGACAATGTTTACCTTGTGACAATCATTCTGGATTATGAAATCCAGAGTTCGATATCTTGTCTCTGGTCAGTATATTCTAATATCATACAGCCGCAGATTCTGAACGACACCGTCGCCACATGTTGTTTGTTTATACAAATGCGTATGCGATCACCGCGTTGCATTTGACGTATATTCGTTTCTGATATCTTTTTGATTTTTTCTTATTTGTTTTTTTTTTCATGTTTGAACTATATGCGCAAGCAATGGACGAATTTCTTTATTTATTTTTCATTCTAATATCTTGCAATACTGCATTGTGGCGTTAATTTGCACATATCGTCACTTCCCGTTTTTTTTATAGTTTTCACATGTTAATTGTTGGTAAAATTTAAAGCGTTCGTTAAATTTCTGCTTTAAAATGATTACATTCAAATAGTGCTTACAAAATATCATCCAGGGAGCTGGAATTTCCAAATTCATAATAAGTTCCATCATATCGAAGCTCAAATCAAACCTTTCATCGCTTATATTGATTGACCTGATGTTATCAAAGTTATCATTCATTATTCTAACGTATGACTTATATAATTCATAATTATTTTTAAAATATTTGGCAGACATGTTGATTTATCATAAAAATACCCAGCAAGTCAAATCGATCATTAAACTACGAGCCAGATGAAATATGATTTTATGCGACGATTAACGTTTAATCATTGCCGTATTGACTTGACTGAAACCATGCTTGGTACAATTTGAAATAAATTAATTGCAGATTTTATGGGACACATGCGCGCATAAATAAGCATTTATATGTCGCATCCATCTTGTTCCAGAAGCATCGCGTGCGAAAGAGAAATTGTCTTCCTTACGACCGGATGTCTCGATTAAGTAAGTGTTCTGACGGCAGAATTCATTATTTTAGAGCTGACAGAAAACCCGCTTGTGCCCACGATCTCGCGGCTTTTGTATTGTGCATAGAGTCTTGAGAGAAGTGCAAAACTAAACATCGCAAAATGCAACTGCTGTTGCCGTTAGACATTAGGAAAGCGAGAATCAGGCTTATGTTACGGCAGACAAGTTACGTGTTGTAATGAATATCTATAAATATTATGTTACTTCACGGAGTCTCGATTTTCAACGTGTCCTCACAAATTATTCGCCACGCAACTCACTTTGGTAAATGTGGCCGTGAATTCATTAATATTTATGAAAACTTGATTCAGTATAATGGATAACAACACAATATATAGGAGAGAATATTCGGAGTGCATAAATTATCATGCTTATAACGTTTTTATTCATCTCATATTTAATAGAAAATGTGAATGATCAACGATTCATTTTTAAAGTATACGTCTTATTCTTGTTAATTCTTTTATGATATAAGTTTCTTGTTATCATGTCGATGGCGACTAATTTTGTGACTTCTTTGAAGTTATCGACGATAGCGTTGTTAACATTTCAACCAAGTCTTAAAACTTATCATTTCAATAAAAAAAATTAATTTCTCCCTTAACAGTATTAATCCAGTTTATATTGATCTTAATGCAATCCATTTTAGTGACGACGGTGACCAAAGGAATTCATATTAAATGAAATCTAAATTTACAGAAAAATAATTATTAACTGTAAAATGGAATTAAGAATTTCGTAAGATTTCATTAAACAAAAGTAGAAATACTGAAAAATTGAAATTTAAAAGGAATAACAATTACAACCTCTTTGCAACTCGCGAGGCTACAGGTGGTGACAGTTATTGTCCTTTGAGGCTCTCTTTCGGTTTTCTTCTCGTGAAATTTTCCACTTTTAAGTAAATCAGAGGTGACATTTCCGTCATGATCAGTCAGCAGAGATGCAGACAAACAGCGATAAACGCCGAAAATAAACCGGCGAGTTTCAACCCGTGCTGAATTAATATTTTAATAACGTTGCCCTTCCGTCCATCAGTTTGCATTATTATAGCGTCAAACAATTTCGTTGTTCGGCAATATAAGCTGTCACGACGTCAAAACTCACTTCCGTTGCGAAAAAGCGTCGTCTAATTCGATTAATTTTTTGGCGTTAATGTTATATATATATACATACATATATTTGTGTATACTCTCAACAATAGACTTTGAGCAATGTAAAGAGCGCTCCCCGGTCTGGGCCCGGCCAGATCGGCGTTTCATGCCCAGGTCTTACCCCGGGCAATTTCCACATGGGAAATGGCATCATACAATTAGTTTGCATTACCTATATATTTGTAATCTTTGTAATGACATATCCGATTCTTTATCAGCATCAAAATAATTTTGTATTTTGCCATTGATTCTCACTTTTTATGATTAGCATATTGTATATAATCATAATCATATAACGTGAGCAATTATTTTCATTGTATATCGTGCCAAAAAGTAGTTCTATTATAAGTTCTATTAAGTTTATATAAAAACTTCAAATCAAATGCAGTGAAATGATTAATTCCAATGCAATTAAATTATATATTATACAGTACAAGCATGCATATATAATAATGACTCGAAAAGCAGAACCTACTGTTCCATCATAATCAATTCTTATATTTTGCTAATAATAAGACATAAATAACTGTCAAATTGGAACAAGTTTATTTTGTTTCTTTGCACTATTAATTTCCCAACTCGATCTGCACAATCAATCTTCAACTTGTTGACTTTTCGTGACGAATGACTCGGCTCGCAGGAGCAAATATTTCAAGTTCTAGATGCAAATCTATCACGTCTTTAACGTGGCAGTTAGCGACAAATGCCGCGGATCAAGCGAAAGCGTCGAATATTTCAGACGACAGAGAATAATGTCCTCTCTCGAGTCGAGAAGAGAAGAAAAAACTTTTTCGCGAACGTCGAGGGCTTTTTCGCTACACAGATCGCCTTTCCTTTACGAATTTTGTTGTAATTTTAAAAGTTTTAATTCGTTCCGATATTATTGATTCTAATTCGAAGCTGCATGACACTATTTTTCCTGAAAATGAAATTCTTCCGTTGTGGTTGTATGTATACATGTGTATATATGTGTATATATATACAGGTAATTCAATAAAAAAAAACTTAATATATTATGATATTGGAGTTTCATTTTATTTTACGCACATATATCTGCCGGGAAATGCATACATGAAAAATTGATCCTTACTTCTCAGACACCTAATATATTGTATAAGAATTCTAAGAGGAAATGGAAATACGAATAGATATTATATTTCTGCAGTAAAAAAAAACATATATATATATATATATATAAGTTATTAGAAATAGAGACCGAACCCTTTAAGAATTTTCACTTTATTAAACGTTGCAACATTCGTAAATGGGTGATATATGTGCATTGCATTACTCGTAGGAATAACATACATAATAAGGCTTCGGCTTACACGAATAGTGAGAGGATCTACATCAGATAATCTGCTTTTTGTACGTGTCGAGACTAATTTCTTGATCAGTTCGTCATGGAATGAACTTAAATCTCTTATGTATTGATATAGAATAATAATCTTATAACATTTTTTATATAAATAAAGACGATTTTTTAATGTAATATTTACACCACAGGCAGAGTGAAATGTCACTTTTAACGAGTAAAAATTCACTACTTTAAAAGAAGAGATTAATTATCGAAATTTAAAGAATTGATAATTAATAATTTAAGATTGCATTGTTAAGTTACTCTCTTTTGTTAAAATGTTTTGTTAAAGAATCGTTAAAATTGTATATAAAATCATATTACGGAACAAATGACTCCGTAATGTATATCCATAATGTATAGCAGACATAAACATATTTATTCATACAAGTTTATTATTATTAGCATATATATATAAATTACAACTACAAATGTCATGTCTAATATTTCAACATCCAAGATTTGATAAATATTTAATAAATATCTCGCAATTTCTAAGACAAAAACTTGGCAACCTATATCCTTCGAAAAATTACACTTCAAGATTATTTCTTCTCGCTTCCAAGAAATGTGGGGGAAAATTCTTCCTCGTCCTTTGGAAGCAATTTAGCACGGTAAGATTCCATTCTTCATTTTTATCGCGTTTTTAATTCCAGCTGTTCTAAAAAAAAAAGAGGGAAAAATTTGTGCGAGGGCGAATTTCGCAAAAAAAGGCTCGGTCTTGATTCCCACCCCAGTCTCGCATTTTCTTGCTTGTGAAATACGGACGTATTTGTGCCCGGGCGGTCGCAATTTTATTGGCTTGTAAATAACAGATATTACCTCGATGCGATGAATCCTCCAGTTAAGAGCAGTACACCGGACGTTATTCAGAGTACACGGAGAAAATGGCGATGTACGGCACGATGGCGATGTTGTATAGGCACATAGACGTATAGCCAGGATTAAAGTTTTGCGTCAGATACGACAGGCCAACGAGAGCACCACGTGTCGATGTTGCATGGAGCATGCTGCAACACCCATCCATCATACTGCTTAGTTCGATGGGCCAACTCCTGTTTTTGTTTTTATCGCTTGATCGGTGCTCCTGACAAGCTCAAGTTCAGATTACCTCGACTTCCTTTCAGCATCTCTCTCTCTCTTTTTTTTCTTTTTTTTTTAATTGAACTGATAAATTGCAATAAAATGAGTTTTTGCGTTTTATTGAAATACAACGTGATTATGCATTATATATATATGCATAATCGGTTCTAATGACTATTTTTGATGAATCCAAGAATTCAAATACCAAATAATAAGTCATATATAAATAATGATTAACATTTTGAAAGCTTTTTCAGGTGAGTTTTCAAGATTTGTTATGACGCGTCAAGTTATTTCGTAGACATCTATATATGATTTACATATAATCTGTACGAGATATTCTTGGTATACAAATATGTTCTTGACAAGGTATCGATTAAAATTTCAATAAAATATCAATTTTATTTACAATTAATTGAAAACATCGAAGTTAATGAAATTTTTAATTGGAAATCTGCAAGATAAAATGCATTATTAACATTGTTAGCACCAAATAAACTCATTATTGCAAGTACAAATTACTGGGCTCCGAATGCCCGTAAAGCGAAACTATCCATTTTCTCCAACAAGTCCGGTGAATTTATACATTAATTTCTCGTCAAGATTAAATCGGTAAACCCATTAAAAGTTATGCGAAGCACCTTGTGAATACGGGGGGATACTGCTGAGCGAAAATTTTGTCCAAGGTTGTTCTCACTGTGTGTGTAATTTGTATAATTCATTCAAAACGACGTGTAAATGGGCAACGTGCGTTTTTGGTTTCGTTTTCAGCAGATTGGTCGGTTTGATAGAAGGCTATACACGGATGAGAAACATTGTGCCTTACAAGCGTAAATACTCAAGATTACGCGGCAGTAAATATTAGCTGTATATACTCCGGGTAATGCGTATATAGAAGGTGGCAGTTAAAATTCTGTCAGGAATTCATCCTCTCGCATCGACGCATAATAATTCTACGTGAATGCATTTTGTTACGTCTTGCAGCAGGTACATGTGCCGACATGTCTGACATGTTTAAATTGCACCGTGCCTGCCTTTTTAAATTGACAAAAATAATACGACGAGTTACGCTCCGGTTCAGTTGACTGTTTGGCTTTTGTTTTTTAACGATTTTGTATGCATCTACGGAAACTTTATATTGAAATATTCAATCAAATTCATTGCTGATGACATGTTCCATAATTTTCCACCTTTCGAAGGGAATAATTATGTTTATATTAGAAAAAAAGTTGTTGTTAGATATTGCATAAAAGGTAACGTAATACGACTTCCTAATAACTGACAGAAATAAAATTATCCACGCGTAACCTGAATTAATAATAAAAAAAAAAAAAAAAATACATCAAAGAACATAAACCTATAATGCGAATAAAGACAGCGTCCCCTACAATGTAACGAATGTAAAACGAGAAACGACTCATGTGATTCTTTAGCTATAGCTAGATTGTCCTTGAAATAGAAACCGACAAAAAAAATATATATATGTATATAACAGGATCGGAAACGTAAACTGCGTGGAAGGTTATCCTTAAACATTTCATTTCGGCCCCTAACTACCAGAAAATGTAGCCAATCATAATCCCTCCCTCCTATACTCTAGCGTTAAAAATCCTGCAGTGTCGTACATTTATATGTATATTATCAGACGTTGTGCTCGTCCCTTTATGCCGACATGTGCGACACGTACGATGAACCAGACACGCTTCGTGGTTTTTATTGTTGCTGATATTATTTATCGTCGTTTTGTAAATGCAGAACACAAGACTGGAAAAACGTTCCTTTTGTTACTTTCCTTCCTTTACGCGAGAAGTCATCCGGGCGATTCTCCTTTTCCCGTCGACCTCTTAGCACGCCAGTCGATTCATTCATCGGCAACAATAGGGAGCCCTTCTAGCGACGAGTACTTTGTCTCGATGAAGTCAATAATCTTTTTGTACATACCCGACGCTTCCCTTTTTCTCGTTATAAGCCCGAGAATTTACCGTCGATTCGAGCCCGCGCTTGGCAGCTTTTCCGGACGAATTTTTCAATATTCTCTTTGTAACGCATATTTCGAAAAATACTCTATACCGAGAACGGCGGGGAATTAAGCGTATTGGCAACAGGAATTCACGGTAAATATTTCACGATATAAAATTGCCCGAAAGTTGGAATTTAAATAATAATGATGCTGAGTAATATGTCGATTTGAAATGAATGAACTCCCGACAATTTTATCATTTTTTATCTTACGGCTATTCATTCGCTTAAATTTTTAAACTTTTTTTTTGTAATATAATAGATTTTTAATTTTGTAATGGACAAATCGCATTTCATAGTAAGCATATAGTTTACTATTTTTCATTTTCATTAGTTTTGTTATCTGACGCCATAAAAATATTCATATCGTTATAGGCATGGATGTAAACATGTCTGGAACCGTCGCAATATACATATAATTCGCAGATCAACTGTTTTATTAATTAACGATTAAACTTTAACAAGAAATGGAGCAAATTCTGAAAGTTTATAGTTCACAGGCATGAGGTCGGCCTTAATTTATCGGGCCTAACTGGACGCAAACAAGCAGAGCAACAACAACAACACCACTGATGTCATGGTGAATCTCACTTTCATCATGACGGATGTTAATCAAATTGTTTTTAAGTGGACCTAAAACTTTAAACACGATGTAGTTCGTCTTTTACATTTCTCTCGTTTTTATTAATTACGAACGAATGCAGAAAAAAATCGGTCAATATTACAGAAAAATCTGTTAAATTTACAAAATTTATCTGCTAACATAACGGCAGGTAATATTATAATATGCTAGCAGGCTTTTTTGTAAATATCATCGATACTTTTTTGTTAGTTATATCTGTGAAATTTATATATTTATGATTCTGCATGATCTATGAGTACTATTATTTGCTGCAACATTGTACAGTTTGGTAATCAACAAATTCTTGGACGATGATGTTGGATGATGATGTTGAATCATGATGTTGGATGATGGTATTGGATAATGACATTGGATGATAATAATGATGATGTTGGACAATGATAAAGATTATCGTCATCATCATCAACATCTGGCTTTAATTGCGCCATCATTCGTGATCATCTCCCGGGAAAAAATGGATTCAGATATAGTTATATCTGAATCATATATGGTTATATCTGGATCATATATGGTTATATCTGGCTCATATATGTTCCAGA
>JAPYZR010002626.1:0-16293 GCA_030522945.1 Trichopria nigra
GAAGGGCCCGTACAATATGTCCTATAAGCACCCTTCTTTGCGGCTGCAGCCGACTTTTTGAGGAGTACCCCCATTCGGGTGTGCAATGGTGTAGGGAAATTGCAGAAAACCTACACCGGGTACCTCAAATAAATCGATCACTTATTCTGTCCGCAACACTTCCTATTCAGAGAATATTCTTGATCGTTTAGAAATCGATTAATACTATTTCCAAAATTTCGATTTGTTTGACCCGATAAACCGGATTCGTAATCTATACTTTATAAATGTGATATCTTTATGCTTTTTTAATAAAATTACCATCCACTATAGATAATAAATAATCGCATATACAATGCACTTATATGACTGTAGTATACCATAATGCAAACAGTGTATTTGCACTTCCTGTTATATTTCAAACGGAATCAACGCGAATGTTTACGCAATCTCGCAAACCCACTTCACCGACAAATTGCTTTCTAATTTAATCAAGACATTTTTTCTTTGTTATGATTTTCACATCCTCCACGGCGATAGGGGAGTATCGATTGCCGTTATAAGCGGCTTGAGGAGCGTTCCCCTTTCGGAAAATCCCTGATTTACCCCGAGACCGAGTTGCCGGCTTTATTTTCCAGAATATATATATAAATCCGCCGATTAATTGTCGCGTCGATGCGGCCGGATTAATTTTTCACCTCGCGCTTTTCTGCGGCATTTCGCAAGAATACAGTATATGTGCGAGGGGCTAAGGGGTCAGGGGTTGAATTGCCCCGCGCCCCCAGAGAAAATTCCAAGTGCAGCGATGGAAAAACTGGACGTATCGATCTGCGCGGCCCTCCATATCACGAGCTTCTGGTTCGCGCTTGAATGCAAAATTTCGAGGAGGTTGAAACGAAAAAGAAAAGAGGGCGGAAGAGAAACTTTTTTAAAAGAAAAGGAACCCGTAGGCGTCGGATGAAGCCGCGAAACGTGCAAATACTTTTTGTTTCCCTTATATTTTTCCATTCGTTTTATTGCGGGTGTTTACCCAGTCGCCGCGGAGGATTGAGATACTTTTGTGCTGAATTTTGAATCTATATGTATGTCGTTTTATCTTGAAACATTTTTAAAATGATCCCCATTCTTACTTATCCTCGATGAATGACTTGACCTTCTTTAGGATATTATCTAAAAATTTAACTAATTTTCGAGACAAAGAAACACCTTAAAATGTGATGTGGAGAGCCTGGATAATGATCGATTGAAATTTGACCAATTGGAACATGAGAATATCCACCCTTAGGTTTTGATTGGTCATGTCCGATCACTTGTTATTATGATTCTACCCATCCCTCCAGAATGTCGTAAAAAACTGCGTTAATGAAATTCAAAGATATAAATACTGAACAAATGCGGAGAGCAGATCAGAATGCAGGGATGCATTTCTGGTGCATTAGGCATCAAAGTAGATCATGTCATTTCTTGTATAAGAGCAAAAAACACGAGAACTTTTTCGGGGATTAATTTCAGACAAAATATCAGTGGTGCTGATTTTTTTTCATTATCTGCATTAG
Source organism: Trichopria nigra (assembly GCA_030522945.1). Taxonomy (NCBI): domain Eukaryota; kingdom Metazoa; phylum Arthropoda; class Insecta; order Hymenoptera; family Diapriidae; genus Trichopria; species Trichopria nigra. The sequence goes on from JAPYZR010002626.1 coordinate 1,536, forward strand.
GGTTTCAAGAACACGTCGACATTTTTTGATGTAAAAAAGAACATCGTGAAAAAGCTGCTCTTTTCGCCCTCACGACTTGAAATGCCACCCTCAACGTGGTTACTTCCCTCTTTTTATAGCGAAAGAAAACATAGAAGTTGATATACTTTTCTACATCGTGTATATTAAGGAAAGAGCAAATATTGGCGTGCGTGAACAAATTAAAAAATCCAAAAGATCTATCTGTGCGATCTCGTCCAAGCAACCAAACAAACAGAACGCCACAAGCCTGGTATGTACCAATTCACATTTAAAGCTATTTAATTACCATAAATAAGAACTAAAATAAAAATAAATCTCCCTAGTACGACGAAGGTATAAATTGCCAGTCCCATCCCCCACTAAAGCGGTCGAATTAATGTTGAACTTAAAGTGAAGAGTCGTTTTATTTTCCAAGCCAGCGGCGGCGGTGCGGCGTTTCGAGTCGCCGAAATCTCCTCTCGTACATTTTCCGGCCGCTCTACTTAATCTTAATACGGGAAACTTTCAATTTGATGAATTATCGATTTTCGGGGGAGTATAGATGAATTTTTTGTGTCGAGACCAAAAAAAAAAAACGAGCCGATCGAAGGACGATATAATAATGGGCGTCGTTACTGGGTCGTTTTCGCCCCACAAATTACTGAGCCAATACTGCGGCATGCGGATGATTTCTATATATACGGGGCTATAGGGGATATATCTGTGTGCGTCGATAAACCCGCCAGATTGCACTGCGCCAAATGAGGTCAAACTGGAGATTTTTTTTTTTCAATAACATCGGGTTCTTGAGTATCAATTCGCTCGTTATTTCGAAAGCATTCGATTGTTTTATTTTTTTATTGCAGTTATTTTCGACGTTTAAAGTTGGTTATATTAATACCAATAGAATACGCGTTTGAGGAATGATGACGTAATAGGTTTTTAAAAAAGTTATGGCATAATAATCGTCATTGAAAAAATATGTAAAAGCAATGTGTATGCCGTATTTTATCGAATATTTTCTTTGAGGGGTCATATTTACAGAAATATACACTTTTAAGTGTTTTACAATACGTTCCCTGCAAACATTGAAAGTAACAGTTACGTAACAGTTACATAAATGTTACGTAATTATCACATAATAGTTCAAATTGTTCTTGCTGTGTTGCTTTTTATTAAATATATCAACATAACAGTTTACAGTATATCATACAACAAGTGCGTAAAATGCTATTTTACACACGTGTTTCATATTACCTGCTGTCCACGGTACATCAAAAATGATATTTTTCAAATTTTCATATTGAAATTTTAACGTATATTATGAGAATTTGACATATGGATATAGTGAGAGGGAAATTCTTCTCAGAGAATATTGTTGCAATGATTCAGATTCAGAGAAACGTCCTCTATTAATATCTTAAGATAATTTATTTTTGTAATATTAATTGCGACAATTTTTGCATTTTCATCATGTATGTTTGAATGTTATACACATTCACTACATAAACATATAATTAATTAAAATTTTTTAATAGATAAGATTTAGATATCTCAATACGAGATTTATTAATAAGCATTCAGAAGGTACATATATATATATTTTTTTTTTCAATTATATATATTACAATTACATTATTCCTGTATACACACACACACACATACACACACACACACATGAATTTCTTGTCCATATAATAGGTTTCTTAATCTAATCACAATTATAATTTTGAAACTTTTCAAGTATTAATATTTTTTAAAATGGTTAGACTTACCCCATTTCGCATAAAGAAAATACGTTAAAAAATCGCTGCAAGTCGTTACGGGCGCGAACAGCCGTTTGATGTCATCGTTATGTCTTTCTTGTAACTTTACGACATTTCATACTATCTTATACGTACCTATAAACAAAGCTATAAATTTCCATGCGAAGGTGTACGTAATGAGAAACGCTTACGAACACAAAATATGGACACTGATATGCTAATGCTACACACATCAATATATAAAGAGATCTTTTATGTTGGATACGGCTTATGATTAATTTTTATTGTGTTTTTCATATCCGGTTAGGTTTAGATTATGATTTATATTGTATATCATAAATTATTTGCGTATCTATTTATGCACAATATATATATGTAAACATCAGTGTGTTCCTAATTTTGTATTCCCTTTTCAAAATAAAAATTGACTTTTTTTTTTAAGGAGGTTATAAAGTAGAACAGTTATACCAATCTGACCCCCAAAACAGAAAAAGCATAAATAAAGAATGATTGAAAGGTTTTTTCTCAAAACTTTGAAAGTTTTTGAAAGATAGGAAGGATGATTTTACGATAACATACATAATTCCTCGATAAAATTCCACTTAAAATCATGTAAAATTGTGTGAAAACCCTTTGGAAATCATATATTTTTCCTTACCTGTACAAATAATTTGTTTCCAAAAGTTACAATTTTATTACAAATTATTTTTACTAGATTGTTTTTGAGGATTGCACACACGTGTGCAATGTAGAATCACCCTTCCAGAGTTCAAATTGTGAAAAAAAGTTTAAATCATTTTGTTTTATTTATACTTTTATTGTTGCTAAGCTCGGTCGGTAACTGTTCTACTTCAAAACTCTCTTAATATCACAATTTATAAATAAATAAAATGTTTGTAATTTTCCCTAACAATTTTTGTTATCTGTTGATACCATTTACATTATTTATCATTATCGACGTGAAATTAAAAAAAAAAAACTAAACTAAATTAATAAAACACAATATTAAATCTGGAAAAACATTTAATGTTTTAAACGATCGCACACATATATACACACATATATTTATGTATATATAGATATACGTGTGAAATAATAACGTTAAGCATTTTTAAAAGATTAAATTACTGCGAGTAAATGCAGAGAGTTACTCGACCATTTTCATTCCGTAAAAAAAAAAAAACAATCAGAGATATTTCGCGATATTTTAACTTTCTCACACCCAAATAGCTGTCCGTTGGAAAGAATCGTCGAAAGAGTCTAAAGTAATTTACCAAAAAGCTTCTCAGAGTGATTCAACCATTCGCAATACAAACATATAGTCCAAACACACGAAAGCAAAGTGCCATGTCAATTTACAATAACAATAAATCAATAACAATAAACACATTTTATCATCAATAATAATAAATATCAATAATAATAAAATTAAAAAAAAAAAAATTACATTTATCAATAAAGTTCAAAAATCACCAAAAATCACCAAAATGACAGAATGAAAGTCATATAAATATATAAAATTCTTAATTAATTAATCTTTTTTCCGAATATTTAAACAAATTATACTTTAAAAAAGAAAATCAATTTTTCCGTGACATGGACAACAGAATTTTATAAGATATATATATTTTTTCAAAATTTTACCATAATAAGTCAAAATAGAAAAAATAGAAAAAATAATTATTTAAAAGATTTTTAAAAAACCCTCAAAGGCATAATTCGAATTATGATTATTGATTTTCTTTCTTCTATTTTTTGCAAACGCAAAAAGTAACAGTTTTGCAACTTTTATACAAGGTCGTTACTTGTTGCCTAAATGTTACACGATTGTTGCATATATCTGTTACTTTAGTGTTTGATGAGCTGTTTCGAGTCACCCTGTATATAAAATACAATTTCCCATATTAATGAGTTTAAATGTACGATTTTTGTTGGGCCTTCAAATCCACGAATCATTCCGGCTAGTGATTTTGAACGACCAATCATCGGTCGTATCTACGTCATGTTTCCATTTCGCAGCGCCATCTTCTTACATAATACTAAAGTTTCTCCGTCACAAAGTAACAATAATATCACCTCAATGTCACATTTACGTAAGAAATAGCCATAAAATATATATATTATTATTTCATAATTATTCCTTGTCGTACATATTCATTGTTCATGGCATATAATTTTCAGACACCCTGTATACAGGGTTATATATATATTATGTATATTCCCGTCAAACAAGTTCAATTCTAAAAATTCCCGGAAAGAAAACGTTTTTTGAAAATATATAAAAAACAAGTCCATTGTATAACTTCCCAATCTGTATGTAAATGTCGTTAATTACTAAAAAAAAAAAAGAAAAAAATACGTGCCAACACGAGTACGACAACAATTTTCCCGAAATTTGAAGAAGCCTCTCTCGAACAGGTCGCGCAAATTCACGTCACGAAATCCGGAATATCTCTGTCGAAAAATGCTTAACGGCGTTGCTCACCGTAATAGTTTTATTTGCTCTCGTTATCCGTACAGCGAAATGCGACAGCATTCGTATTTCCTGCTTTATTGCATTTTCAAAAAGTTGCCGCCGAACCTCGGGAAAACTGGTATACATATATATACCATATATACGCGCTCGCGGTAGACCGACGACGCCACCATATATATACATATATATATATATATACCGGGTGGACGGAGAGAAGCTCACCAGTCCGTCGACGGGTATTAGTAGTCGTTGCTGTAAAATTCGCCCGTTATTTATGCGACACGTACACAATGACACGCACGCACACACACATATGTATATATAGAAATATATATACCGTTATCAAACTTTCATTCCGGGTTCCGTGTGCAAAATTCCCCCTGCATTCTTCTCGCGTGGATAACGAAAAGTAGCAATTCGGAACAAACTTTTTTTTTGTGATCGAGAAGTTTTGACGCACTCGTTGCCCCGTTGCGCTTTGATTTATTTCGACATGTTTATGCGCACGTGTGCGCCAGCTGGAACCAATAACCGTGATTTACACTCGAATAAATTGATAGCGACGTTATAAGACGAGAGAACCACGGATGTTTGATGTCCGGCTCGCTTACTGTACCTCGTCGGTTTTCCACGGAAGAATAGCCGAGGTTCTTTTTTTTTTTATGTCGGAATTACGGGGTTTCGAAATTGGAAATCTGTTTTACCGACCGAGTAGCGAAATAAACTCGAATTTACGATGCGGAGGCATGTGCGTAGGACTTACCATCAATATTCGGGGCGGAAAACACATTGCGGGTCGCTACACCATAATATACGCACCAATGATCCTGATGATATACAATTGTCAAAATTCACGCACTTAAATAACAATTGTGTTAAGCTTGGATGACGGGCGACGATATTTCCATCCTAAATCCTCGTGTCTTTATAATGTAGGTGGTTATTTGCGGGTAGCTCGTATATAGCGCGTAATCTGCGCGTATCAATATTATTGACATGCTCAATTTGTTGGCTTCAAGGATTTGATGTTTGCATTTTCTCGTATATCATTCTCGATTTGTTTGTCGAATTCAACGGCGAACTGTCAATAGAAGAACCGTTAATACGGTAAAAATTTACCATTTATTTTACTTTTATCTTTTCGCCGTCCGTTTGATGCAGAAATGTATACAAATGTTCAACAACCACTTAACAGAAGCAATATACGCATGACAGCTTTAACAAGACTACTAACTTTTATATTTGTATTGACTTACTGATAACGAAATGTCGATTTGGATATTGCGATTGATGATCGAATTATTTACCTTATGAGCTAAGTAAGAAAGCTCCATATATATAAGTATAAATATTAACAGGCTGCTAAACCAACTCCGTCGATAACGTCATGTTCCTAACCTAGAATATTTCAATTAAACAAAGAGTAAATATATTTTCAAGCCGAAATCGATTTTAGGGCGCTTTGACGTATTTTTTATGAGTGTAGGTAAAATTTTAGAGAAATCGGTTAACAAACGAGAGAGAATTCGCAAGAATAAAGTTCGGAGGTAACAACTACTACCAATAAATTTGTTCTTGCGAATTCTCTTTCATTTGTTAACCGATTTCGCTAAAATTTGACCCTATATACACTCATAAAAATAAAAATAAAAATAAAAATGCGTCAAAGTGCCCTAAAATCGATTTGGTCTTGAAAATATATTTACTTTCTGTTTAATTTCAATATTCTAGGTATGGAACATGACTTTATCGACGGGGTCGGTTTAGCAGCCTTTTCAGTTGAATTTTTTATGTTAGGAATTGACGTTATCGATCGAGCTACTTTAGCTTCCCCTTTAAGCGTCTGTAGTAGAATAGAAAAATGTAAATTTAAAATTAAGGAAACGTTTTCCCTTTGAAAATGAAAACGATCGAAAATTGACAAAGCTTTCGCAGCTATTGAAAAATTATTAAAAATCCACAAGATGTTCAATAACGTCTCCTAACAGTCACTAAATAACTTTTCTTAATCGATAATTTGTAAATTTCTTGGAGTGAAGTTTCACTCTTAAAAGGTTAAAATTGGCCCCCTTTTCAAAAGAATGAATGTTCACTCGTTTAAGAGTGGTATTTTAAACTTTCTAAAGTGAAATTTTACTCTACATTGAATTGAGTCGGAGAATTTATTCTAGAAAGAGTGACATGTCATGACTCTTAAAGAATGAAAATTTACATTTTAAATATTGAGCAATTGCTCAATCTTCACTCAATGTAGAGTGAAATCTCACTCCAAGAAATGTAAAGAGTATTAACATTAAAAATATATACATTTTTTACTGGATCAGACACTTGAATCAAATCATAAATTCTTCATCGCAATTACGTATAATCCGGTCAACCCATTTTTCACTTGCGATGTTCCGCAGAATGGCATCAGGGACATTTGCATTTCATCCAAAGATTTAGGGATAAAAGAATTGTCGCAGTAGTGCGCATACTCAGAACGAAATATTCGCCGTTAAAAAAAAATTGTTTATTCGATTGTAAAACTGGTTAAACGTCTAAATCAGTCCATGCATTACAAATCATTATACATATCATTTTACAAAAAAAGTGTCGGACGTGATGTAAAAATATATTCGATAGAATTTACGGGCTTCCGTTCCATCTCCATTGCAACAAACGGAACACGATAAAGTAAAAGATAACATCTTCATGAAATACCGGAAATTTAAGGGCGTTCAAAAGTGCGATTCAACCCTAAATTGCGAAATGCATAGAAAAGAAAATTCTGGGTCAATCGCATAGAGTATAGATAGAAAAAAAAAATTGATAAGCTTCTCACACTCCCCCAACGATAACCTCGTTTCTTTTTCGGACTTTTCGCCTACGGGTACTATACCTCCAACGGATATGTTCACATCCGAATGTTGAAACCCGTTGAAATGTGGAAAATTCCTAAGTTTCATCGTCGAAAGGGAGCGGAGAATGGAATTATATATAGTAAAAAGGGGGATTCCCCCATTGGCGACGAGCACAGAAGCGATTGAGTTTGCCTCATGACTGTTTTACGATTCCAATTTTATGAGCGCATCGTGCATTAATACTTTACTCGTCAAAATTCATTCTAGTGGCTGTTATATGGAAAACGCGATAAACTCACCTCATGGAAACTTCTTAACCCGTTGTAGCTGGCTGTAAACCGCTAATCTCTCATTGTGATTCATTAGCATTTCTCGTTCGTATAAAGATTTTACGAGAGTTTTGCAATGCTCCGATTGTTCGGCGAAATTTTATTCTCATTAACTCGGAGGCGAGACGTCATCTCCGAAGCTACGATTTCCAAATTTGTGTCTAATTAACGACAACTTTTATTTGAAGCATCATGAAATAGTCATTATTTCTTCGAAAGATTTTACTTGTGATTTTTGTATTTTTTTTTTCATTCTTTAATTTATTGTTATTGCCAATAATGGAACGTTAATCAAGTACATTAATAGGTTATAGAATGAATTATTTTATCAATTTTATTCTTATCAGAAAAAAGAAAAGTGGCTTAAATTTATGCATTTTTTTCTGTATTTTGCTTGAAAGTTGCGGATACATAACATTTACATAATTTCAACATATTACGTTGATGTTACATTACTTGTTATATAATTATCGGAATTGTGCTTTCTGGTATGTGACTGATACAGTAAATACGAATTAAATATACAAATATCTATCCACAATTTCACACCTTATATCTTTGTTATTTTAAAATTTTTTGTCTACTAATAATTTTAAAAAGATAAAAAATATTTCGTGTCAAGAAATAAAAAAAAACTTAATATTTCTGTTTCTATTTTCAAAATGGCGACACCAGTTCGGGACTTGTCTCCCAGCGTTATATTCGTAATATCATAAGTTGAAGAGTGAAAATTCAGTCACTCTTTAAGGGTGATGTTTCACACTTTATGGAGTGAAATTGCACTTTACTTTACATTGATTCGGAGGATTTACACTCCAGAAAGAGCTGGATGTCACTCTAAAAGAGCTAATTTTCACTCCTATTATAGAGTAAAAAATTCAGCCTCTTTACAGTTCTTAGAGTGACAATTTCACTCTGTTTGGAGTCCAAATTCATCGACTCACTCCAATATAGAGTGAAATTTCTATCCATGAAACTCTGAGAGGCTATTCCACTCGCGGACGTACTACTTTTATTCGTTTTCATGAATGAAAAAACTCAGATTTTGTACACTGACAGAATTGATTTTGGATCGCAATGCATGAATGAAAATCTCTTATAAATTCGGCTTGACCGCAATGTACAGATTTGAATTAGTAAACATTCAGGTTGCACGAGTTATCAACGACATCGAATTATCGATAATTAACGATAACGGCATTCGTCGTTCAAAGTTATAAAATCACTGGACAGTTTGCCGACTTTAAACCCGATTCTATATACGTGTCGGAGGAAATTATGCAAGCTCTACTATCCTTGATATTCCCTGCAAAATACGTCCGTGAAATATTGCGCGAAAGTTCTAGCATATATATTCTATGTATTCCCAGCACGAATATCAGCCACATCATATTATCAAATGAACCGTCAATGATTTATACGAATGTTGCAAAGTGTATACATTGACTTTTCATAAAAAAAAAACAGTCCGAACTAACAATGGATACCTCGATCAACTAATTCGTCGAAGCCTCTTTCCTAGCGCAAAAGCATTTGAAAATCACTTAAGACTCAAGACTAAATTAAATCCTTTATGTCCCCCATCAATCTTCGTAAGAGGCGAACTTCCAGTAGTACGCGTAGTTTCTAGTCAGACGCGGCTCGCACGCCCCGTGGAGATATCCCGCTTTATATACGAACGACGAATAAAACAAATCGTAAAAAGATTAACGGCTCATTACCGTGAACGCTACAACAATAAGAAAAAAAAAAACAAAAGAAAAAAAAATCTTACGAAAGCGTATATAGCCGGGAAAACTTTTGGGGCATTGAGCGTTGGCTGGGACAGGGGTATAGAGGGGGGCTTATTATTCCCGAGCGAGCTCTGATCTAGAATCGTATTAAAGTAGGAATCTGGAGCGACGGCGAAATACATATATATCATCGATACACCGCATACTACGTCGATCGTACCAAAAGGCGATATGTAATATATCACCACCTACATAGAGATAAAATTTAGCAATAATCGTGGAGTTTGTCCATTGAGATCAATATAACATAAGTGAAAGGATTTGAGCGCTAAATCTCTCGACACGACGACGTTGGGTATCGGTTGAAAACTTTAATACAATCGAGGGAAGGAAACGTCAGTCCGTCCCCGCCCCCCATCACCCCCGTTAACGACGGTAGTCGCGACAAGGGGGTCCGGGGCGAGGGGGGGACTTCGTTTCGACGAAATAATGGCTCGTAAGCGCTACAATTAATTATCGTATTAAACAAACAAACAAAAAACAGCTAAAAGCAAACAAAACGGAGAACAAAAACAGAGAAAGGAGACAAAAATAAAACGTTTTTACGATTTTCAAATTAAATATACTGTTAACCTTATTGTTAGATGGGAGTAGAGTCGAAGAGCAAAAGAGACGCACGAAAACCGGAAAACAATCGCGCAGCCTAACGACGACGAAATGCTATCGATAATGCTATTCTTCGCGATTGGCCGGAACGACGGGAATGTCGCCGAAAAGATCATCGTTTCATCAGTTTCTCTTATTATTTCTATTATTATATATATGTAACTTAGTAGCACACGTACTCTTGACCTTTCGATATTCTTTTGGGCAAGGACTTGTCAAGATTTGCATGTGAGATTCATTCATCGAACCTATCGATCGTCTTTTTAGGAAATTCAAAAGTAGCGGAGATCGCGATCGTTACAGCAGGAGATTCGAGCGTGTCACATTTTTCATAGTGATACAACATACATATGCATACACAAATATATATATATATACACACGTATGTCATTTTCGTTGACGTTATACTTTTCCACTTGTTCTATATCGGCTTTTGCTAGAAAAATCGCGACTTCAATCTATACGTATGCGATAAAAAATAATTATGTCAATTCCAGAAGTTCATCATTCCGGACGATGATGTCACCTAGGAAGTTTTTTTTTTTTATTTTCCACATCTACATAAAAGGAACGTTATACATAGGGTGTTCCAGAACTGGAATTCCGCGACATATTTCAAGTGATACATTTATCATGAATTTCGATTTCCTGCAAAACATTGAAAGTAACAGTTACGTAAATGTTACACAGTTGTTACGAAATTGTTACATAATTGTCGAAATTGTGCTTACTGGGTTTGAATTGGAAAATTTCAGCAAAATTAAAATCCACCATGCATAAAAGTAAGAAAGATACGCGAGTTCCGGAACATCCTGTATATAAATAGAGATTTTTATCAATTTTATAATAATAATGCATGCTAAAGAATCAAGTTTCGATAAATCCTCGATATATATTTCCGGAATTTTGAATGGCGTATGCAAAGGTCGCGAATGAAGAAAGGCTCAGAGCTTTAAAGGGTCTGGACAATCTGGAGTTTATCAACTTCTCGTAAAGTAGAGTAAAAGGTACAGGCAGATTGATCGAACGCATAGAATTACAGCTTCGGTAATCATAAAAAAAAAAGATACGTATTATAACTTAGACCGTAGGTGATATCGATGCTATTTTTTAATGATAATTGCAAAAAACACTGATTCTGTTTGAAAGAGTCTTATTTTATTCTGTACAATTTACACATATACGTCATGATTTACACCCAAAACGTACATATAATGTTACTACATTTTTCTTACGTATTTTGTTCCAATAAAGTAAAAAATTATATTGATAAAATTTTTTATGGATAAGGGATTTTTGGATTTTTCTTCGGATGTAGGTTCACATTTTAATAATGATCGAATCTCCAACGATCGCGACTGGTATTGTTGTCCAATTGATTCAGTAGTTTCGGTGGTATCGGCCAAAATGTCTGAGAAACGTCGATTTTTTGGGCCAAAATAACAATCGAAAATTTCCTTTATCGTCATGCAACAAATAGAAAAGGTCAAATTATGTCCATATTCTTATTGTTTACGTATACACAATAGTTACAAGCAATATGTGAAGATACCAAAATTTTACTTTGTTTTTGTATTTTTTCCCATGAAAAACATAATTTACTACATTCGAAATGTGTTTTTTCCTTGCGCACTTGTGTTCAAGAATACTTAACAATTTTTAATCATTTTTCCGATAAACATTAAAATATGTTTGTAGAAACAATGATTGAAAATTCACAGAATTTTATATTATATTATATTTATTTATATTATATATTTAATAAGACATCTTAAATTTCTTTTACCTTCTTAGCTTTCTTTTGTGTTCTTTTGTTTTCTTGTTGTTTGCTTTGGAAGTGTAAGGAGTGATATATATATATATATATATATATATATATATATATCAATTTTTCCTAGTGACAGGAAAGCATTAAAAAATCACTATTTATTATGTAGTTTATTTCATTTTCATTATTAAAACTTTAACTACGATGCAATAAAATAAAAAAGTAGATATTTTAAAATCAATTTTGAAATGACTATAGGAATGATTCCATTGTAATGAATGCACAAACATCGAACAATCGTGACTGAACGTGTAATTAACATTAACAAAATGTACATATATTGAATAATAACATTGTCAATTCCAATTTCAACCTTATTCCAAGCTTGCAGAAATGCGGCTATTTAAAATGAAATGTTTAATAAATAATATTTACAGATAATAAATTGATTGAAAGTTTTTATTTAAAGGAACTGCCTATTGGCCACTTAGTTATCACCTAAACTATTTATTGACAACATTTTATATACAAAGTATTCATACATATTAAAAAGAAACATTTTATTCAAAAATGTTTATAAATAAGACTCGTTCGAAGGCAAATTCAAAATGCAGTTTTTTCAATTCTAGAATTGATTTCATTATATTATTTCGTTATAAGATATATGAGAAAATAATATTTACAATAATTTCAGACTTCATTTAATATTTATTATTATTTTATTATTTATTAATTAATTATTCAAAGAATAAGATTCCTTCTATTAGAATTCAAAGCATCATATCAACACGTAAATGATAATTTAACAATTTTCACGATTACCATTCGGTAGAATTCGATATTCTGTATATCGAATGCGGCAGAACTGTCTATAAGCTGTCGATACATAATATCTTGTCGTAAAGTCCGCAACATTTTGATTAAAATTTCTCGTCAGGTATTAAGGCAAAAATTAAGACCGCAACAATGAGTTGAGAATTCGATACGTGAGAAATAAAAGAAGAAAAGAGACGAAAATAGAATCTTATTCGAGTCTCGAGGCGATTCTAGACTGTCGCGGTCGAATCTACTGGCATACTTCGTCTTTTTACGCTTCGAACCAGTAGTATATATAGGTGAATGAAATTTAGTGAGATAATTTTTCGTCCTACAATTACGAAAATTATACTCGAATCGTCTTTCTCGTAACGTGCACAAACGAAATCGACTTGGTCGAAAGGCGAAGCACGTTTCGGGACAATCTACTTTAAAATCCTAATCGAAGCATCCGCAAGAATACGATTGCAATTTATTCGTTCATTTGCATATTTATCATAACTGTATATTTATTAAGGTAGGGAAAACATTGACGCTTTCTTTACTGATATATATATATATATAAGCATCCATTTGTAAATTTCCACCGAGTATATCTTCTTTGTCTTGATCTTTACTACCGACAACAATAACAAATAGGGGGAAAAAGATAACAGTAGCGTATATACATATATATACATTGTCGGAGGTGTAAAGACGTCACTAAAGTATTATCGACTATTGCTTCCGTACGCTAAAAGCTATACAATTGCCGCACGGTTGCTACTATAAACGTGCTACTGTAACTATATACATACCTATCGCACTGTATTTTAAATGAACTCTAGCATACGCCAAAGACACTCGCAGGCTTCGACCTCAGAATTTTCCGTCTCCAAAAGTTTTATATATATATATATACATATATATATATATATATAAATTATACTCTACTATTATACGCTCTACTATTGCATAAGTACGTGTATTATATATTGTCACGGTCATTGTTTTACGAACTTTCTGTGATAATTATTAACAATCAACAAACAATCGCTAGGCGTCTCGACACGACGGAGAGAACCGACACAAAAGAAAAAGAACAAAAAGACAATGACGACGTTGAAAATGTGACGCGTTTCTGGCAAATTCGGAGTCACACGACACACGTGGACCCTGTAAAAGGATCTGGTCAAGATTTCTTTTCTTGGTACATTTAATCGGAAAAATGTGATCTGCATAATGAACATTAAGCGCGATAAGACTTTAGCTTTGTTGAAACGATCAAACTTTGTTTTTGTTAAAATACAATACTTGTTTATTTCTGTTATTATGTACATTTATATATATATATATATATATATATATATATATATACACACATATATGTATGCGTGTGTATGCATGTATGTATGTATATGTTCGTTTATTAATATGCTGATATCACGCATATATGCTATCAATGTTCATGTTTCACGTCACAAATAACTATAATTGCCTAAATGTTCGAATAAAAACGTGTGTACATAATCGATTAAAGAAGAATATATTAAAGTTTATATATAAAACGTGTAACACGCGCAATTTTTATCGTTTGTACAGACAAAAGTAAAAGTTTAAAATATATATTATAAATGTTGCTAAAGTTAAAATATGCAAAATTTATAAATATAAATAATGTCAAATACATGCGTAAATGACATTTACAGAGTTGCATTCCAACTTATAGAGATTAAGGTTACGTTAAATTTGACTTTAGAAAATTCGATTATATATAATAAATAAGATTCAATCATTTCCGGCAATGACTATAAAACAATGATATATATATGTCATATTTCTTGAAAACCCACTCGTGTGATGGGATTTGCCACGCGAAACAGTACACGGAGAAAAATGTTCATGTAAATTTTACCATACCAGATAGCACTTTGAGGACAGACTTTCGTCATGAGAAAAATTGCAATTTTTTATAATAAAAATTGATATTATAAATGGCAATTTGTACCATACTCATAGTATAAATTCCAAAAAACGTTGTAACTTTTACCATAAATAATGGCAATTTTTCTCATGAAGATAATAGTCTGTCCTCAGAATGCCATCTAGTATATGGTAAAATTTGCAAGGAAATTTTTCTCCGTGTATAACACACGCACACACTGACACTTCACCGATGCTTATATGTATGATTATACGAAGTCCGAGAAGGAATGAAGAAGGGAGGAATAAGGCGAGTCTAATCGATTTATTAAGTAAAAAGAAGAATAAGAGAGCAAAGCGATACAACCCGAGTAGAATTTTGAGCGTGACACATCGGGTCCTGGCCGGGATCCCTATTAAAGTAAGGGTTCCGGCTGGGGCCCAAAGTGTCACGCTCAA
>JAPYZR010002627.1:0-16290 GCA_030522945.1 Trichopria nigra
CGATAATAAAAAAAATACCTTCATGTTGTCAAGGAATAGACGAACAGAATGAGTGGTCAATTTTAAAAATCGGTCAAATAGATTTCCACCAAAAAATTCTCAAAATTGAAGAAACGGAAAAATTTTTGTTGGTAAATTCAATACTTCGCCGTCTTGCGTCAGGCGAAGTAAAATCTTAAATTTTTCACATTAAAATAAATAGTTGTCACGTATTTAACATTAATGATTGACTCTTACTATTTAGATGAGAACCATACATTTTTCACTTTAATCATGTTATCAAAAGGTTTTATTACAAAAACGCATTTTCCGTCACAAACTATGCAGTAATGCGAGTAAATGATTAAAATTCATCGTTAACATTAAATCATTTGTATAAACTTTGCATTTACAAATTCATTACTATGATTAATTCATAATATATTAATAACAAAGTAACTAATTACTTAATGAATGTTCCGCAAACAGCCGTAATTGCGCGTAAAACGGAGCGCCGAAAATTCCGGTGTAATACGTCATCTGATATTGAATGAAAAAGTAATTCAATTAAAATGTTCCGGTAAAAAAGTCCATTAAGCGAGAGAGAGAGAGAGAAGAGAAAAGGGAAGGAACGAGTCGAGTCTTTTTCATGGAACTGACCTTTACCAAAAAGATTCTCCGAGCTGTACGTTTTGCGGGTTAGTGCTCGCGTCGCCATAAATATGGCCGGTTCACCCGCTCCCCATGGAGTTGGACCGGAGCCCAGATCTCGAAAAGCTTTCCGGTTCCACCAGCGACACGACTCGCCTGTCGATCGCCGCTTAAGTCGTCGTGCTCGCCTGAAAATTGCCCAAGGATTCCAATAACTCGTTGCTGTGTAAAAATGTTCCCACCCGGTGAAAAACGACCGTCAGCGACGGGTAAATTCTGCAAACAATCATTTTTTTTTCTTTCTTTTTTTTTTTAATTGCCTTTTAATTGAACGTCGATTTACGGCAAGCGACGCGTTCGCGGTCACGTTTCAGATTTTGTGTAAATCCTGCGCTTTTTAATTTGTTATCGATTTTATGACGCTTTTACAACTTTCTTACGACTCGATGATTTATACGTAAGGATTTTCTACCCGAATCGAACGTTGGAAACGACGTGTTAATGGAATGATACATATATGTACGTTGTATGTCACGTGAGGTAAACATATACCTTTTCTGATACAATGGGTATTACCATGAGGGAGACAGCGCACGTGTACGTGATGTATCTGTGGATTTCGAATGCGACAGTTTTTAGCGATTCTCCCGTGATGCATACCAAACACCTACGAATGACGCCTATTAATCATCGTTTCATGTTGGCCATCGCAGGATTATTTAAGTTTCACTACTAAAGGTAAGTTTGCAAGCCGACTGCAGAACTTTTGTCATACTTGTAACCAAGCCGGCAGAACGTCGACTCAAATTGGGATCGTATCTTATTTCTGCATTGATACACTAGTGCAACATTAGGTACTGTAGGTACAATAAGAATCGCTTACTTGCTAAACCCAAAAACACTGCCACACCATACATATTACCAGCAATACGACCCGTCAATTTCTGATCCAGCCAATACTTATTCTAGTGCTTATCCTACTATATTTTTTTAAACGAAGCACTCACTTTGATACACCTTACACGTAAATAGATGCCCATATAACAGAAGATAGACAAAAATTTGTCGTAGTCGCTCCATTATTTTATACAACGTATTTTGGGAGTTCTGGACGTCTGGAAATGTCTGGGAATGTTTGGGAATATTTGGTAATGTCTGGGAATCTTTGGGAATGTTTGAAAATATCTGGGAACATCTGGGAACGTCTGGGAATGTTTGGGAATGTCTGGGAATGTTTGGGAATATCTGGGAACGTCTGGGAATGTTTGGGAACGTCTGGGAATGTTTGGTAATGTCTGGGAACATCTGGGAACGTCTGGGAATGTTTGGGAATGTTTGGTAATATCTGGGAATGTCTGCAAATGTTTGGGAATATTTGGGAATGTCTGGGAATGTTTGGAAATGTTTGGGAATGTTTGGGAACGTTGTGGGATGCTTAGGATTATGCATTACCATGATTGAGTATTTCCTGTCCCACAGTGTTAGGAAAAAACTTATTCTAGTCTAAGTATATATAGGGAATACGGGACTGGAGAACAGAAGGATAACAAATGCACTTTACATATAAGAATATCCTTTTCCCTTTCACTGTATCTCGATGGAGAATAAAAATTTGTTCCACTATTTAATATGAGATTCTGTAAGCGTCTACGTTCGATGATAGTAGGCACTGCTTAAATTCAGTATACGAAAAAAATAATTTCTTGTGAAATTTGCAAGAATTTGTTGGCATGTAAAAATAACAAGCCGCGATTGAGAAAATGAGAATCTTTAATACATTCCGTATTAAGAAAGTCACAAATGTTCAGATTGTACAAAAACCCACCACTGCTATCATATATGAATCAGAACAAAAAAAAATGTTTTAAGCGTATACTTAAGTTAGGTAATGACTTTACTACACTAGTATTGTGTTCAATGACTTGTTAATTGGCATAAAAATACAAGTTAAAATTGAAGGAAAAGCCATTATTTAGCTTTTCAGACTTTTTTTGGCGGAATCAACGCAATCTTAATATTTCCAACATACGCGCGGTTCCTAAGGAATGAAAACTTGATACATGCTATTTATCCCTTATTGTTAAGGCGATTTGAGGAGAGTAGAATGCCATATATTGTTAATGGTGGTTTCGAAAGCAGCTTCTGGAAGATTAAGTTCGGAGCTGATTAGTAGTTGCGATCATTCGTTTTCAGAAAATGGGAGGTCGCTGTGTATTTTCTATTGTATTGGTAATAATGTCGGAATTATTCGAATGGATCGATACAATATCAATTACCTTGTTCGTTTTTTTAATGCAACAAATATAAAATAATTTATATTTATTATGATGATGTGATTGCTATAGTTTAATTATTGCATTTTTCGTTACTCTTACGGACTGTACCAATACACTTACACGAGGGACCAACGTCTGAATCAATGACGTATGAAATGTTCGAAGATGGCCCCGCATCACAATGTATTTAAATAGATCGCAAAGGCCAACTAAAATTAATTCACATTATACATTTTGGTATATAAACGACTAAGCAGTCCAATAAACGTTTTGAAATACGTCTTATTACCCGTCATTTGTTTATTATTAGATCTCAAAAAATGGCAGCGCTGTCATACTCTTTCAAACGTTTTAATCATGCATTCAGATCTTTCGATTGCTCATTACGATTGAAAATTACACTAATTATGGACAGAGAATATATCATTTAACAATGGCCATTTCACGGTATTTATCGATTTGCCGCGACGATTTGTCATCAGGCACGTTACGTGTCGTACAGCGTCATTATTTAATCAAAAAAAAATTAATACAAGTGCGCAATCGAAAATTGCGCATCGCAGAAATTGCGGAAGGAAAATTAAATCAATATACCATACACGATATTGTGCATATACACTGTGGCATAAAAGAAAACAATACCTGTATAATGTATATATTACATTTCGTTACTAGTGCTGAAACTGCCATTTTCCCGCATACTATTAAGAATAATACATTTAGAGTATTTTTAAATATCAGTAAAGGATATGCTTATTTCAGTCTCTTAATTTTTAAAAGAAGAAAATTCGACTTTTTTCTATTAGTTTTGTTCATTCATTTCGGTAAGACCGTAATATAATATCGGATGAGACCATTAAGACAATTGCGAAAAAATCAAAATGAAAATCAACAATGCTCAAGTAAACTCTTTAAGATAGTAACAAAACTTTTCGCAAGTCTCGCCTCTTATCGCTACTCGGAAAAAGTCCATCCTAATGTCAAAGTTTAAAGTCTCTTATTCAAATGACACCGTATTATCTCGAATTGTAAAAACGTATAGAGATAAAACAAACGTTAACAATTTCAAGATCCCATCCTTTGTCGACGTAATCGCGAATGTGTAATCGCCAAGACCGCCTATATTTGCGGATCGCTATTTGCACAAAGTGGAAGGAAAACGACTCGGAGACAATTAGCCTGTTGGTTCTGCGTGGATAATTGTTCGTGCGCTAGTCGTAATCCTCGGTAATTCCTTAATCGGATGGACGCTTTGACCGACGATCGAAACGATGATGTTCAAACGGGTGCCATTTGTATGTAGGTATACATACACATATATCTGTATATGTGTGTGAGTGTAGATGTGTATGTCATTGGTTTCCTGTTCCAACTGCGAACGTCCGATAATTGACCCCCTTGTGAGCTTCTGTAGGGTTGGCTGCCCTGGAACTACCCTGACGAATCCGTAAACGTCGCTCTGTAAATGCGAAGCAGGCCTGCCAACGTCGCCACTCTCCTGTTATAAGCCCACCATTATCACCCGTTGGCTTCTAGCAATTGGCCGCTTTTACATCAGCACTTTGCATCCTCGCCGCGCGTACGGTATTGTTACAAGCTGGGAATTTGACATCTTTGATGTCCGGATTTCAATAAGACCCGCATTTTCGAAACAAGTTAATACATTGAATCCCGGCTGATGAGGTATGATCTGGATTTTGAAGAACACGAATTGAGTTCGTCGAAATTCTGGATGGATGAAATGTATTTGTGAATTACAACATTTATTGATGGAAGAAAACCAGTATGATTTGAAATCTACAAATTTATACGAAAATCGTTCATTCATTTTTCTGTGATATTGTTGTCCACTTTTCGTTTAAAGTAAAAATGACTAAATTTGTTGATATATTTATGAAGAGTGAAAGTAAGTGAAATTAATAAATAATTTGATTTTAATTTCATACTTTTTACTTTATTGAGAATGACCTTGCTGTCTTCTACTGTATGCCTTGGTGTTTTTAACACAATGGAAGAGAGAATTGAGCCTCGAAATGAGGCTAATATGAATGTGGGTGAATTTATCGTCGAAACGATGATTCGCAATTGTGTGTTATCCTTGTGTGTATCTCCGTATCCTCTTGGTTTCACATAATACTACATTATTTTAATTTTTTGCCTGTGACATTATTATCTTTCAAAAATTTCAACATCGAATTAATTTGGTTTTGTAACGTGGACGTATACTCGAATTTGCATTCAACATATGTACTTTCGTCATTTAACATAATATTCATGTTGCCATAATATATAGTCAGAAATATTTATTTTTACGTTAACTACAATATTTCCTTCTTCATCTATGCCTGCTAAGAAATATTCTAATCATTAAGGAAAACTCTGTGGGTTAATTTGATTATATCTAATTTTAAATCAAAATCTCAATCCCCAAGATCGTAACAGCTGTTGGTTTTACAACTTCAACGACGCCTGATTTACTCCATTCCTACAGTCGTAAAACAAAATGATGCATCAATATTTTTCGCCCTGATACTCCAACAACAATAACGAGCTGATCGAAATGTTATAAATGAATTTACAAAGAGTTTAAATTGCCCGTTAACTCCGAGCAAAGAATATCAGTATCGAAAAAGCGTGCATATAGTGTGATCTTAAATTATGAAGCGTCACTCGGTTTGTTATTGCACGGTGATGGGACGTCAATCACATTTATTACCGTATATATATAATAATAATGACATTCGGGAGCATGACACTGTTCGTATAACGTAATTTCAGGGCATGACATCATGAAGTACTTCATAATTCAAGAACAGAAGAATTCGATTAAACGTATTCGAAAATATTGGTAACATCGAATTAATTAAATTATTAATTAAGTTAGTAAATTATTAATTAAGTTATTGTATAGAGTTATCAAATTCGGCTTGCCTTTATTATTTTGGGTATAAACACCTATCATCGTTGTTATTTATTGCGCCTTCGTTTTTGGTATTTTCAACAAGTATTTTAATTATTATGTAGTTTTAAAGATTTTTATTTTTATTTTTTTAAACTATATTCAACGTGCATTTTTATGTGTCTATTTTCGTTTTGAAATAGTAAAGTTTAATCACTATATATTTGTATTTTATTTACTTTATTCCATTTTTTTTTTATACACTTTACTATATTTTTATGTTTATTACTTTTTTCTTTATTTTTATTAACTTTTATTGTTTTTTTTTTATTCATTTATATTTTATTCCTGCAGGTTTAATTAATTCACTATTTTATCTCTAAATTCAGTCAGACATTTTACCTTCCGGTATTTTGACAATCTTATCTTATTTGACAGAATGAAATGAAACTCCCACTTGACTATACCTTAGGTCACTTTTTACGAACTCAAAACTTTTTTGTAACAAGCTTCAAAATTGAAGCACATACGAGAACTTTAACTATTCCTTTTTGTACTCATTTACCTCGTGTCATTCACATATCGTAACGAATCAAATGTAACGTAAAGTAAAAAAAAAATAATTGAACGTATAATTATGAAACTGATACGTGACGTCACGTTCGTATAATATAATATATACATATACGATTAGGGTATTAACGGATAATGGTAGACGATTAGGTATAAACATATAGGAACAAAATACAATCTGCATTAATTTATGTAGACATTAAAGATAAGATCTATTTTTACTAAGAGATGTACGTTTTCTAGGTGTTTTTAAGATATTTGAAATAAGATCTATTTTCGTTCGAGAAAAATTTCATGTCATTCATCATCGCATGTATGAGTCATCGTCTATATGTATATGATCGTATGTAAACATTTACCAGAGATATCATTTTACACAAACACAAACATACGCACACACACACAAATATATATATATATATATATATATATATATATACACAAAAGTTAATATTTATAGTCATATATAGTTCGATATATATATATATAGTTGGATTTAAATTTAAAAGTTATACAATTACTGGTTAAAAATAATGTATCGCATGAATCTTCGCACAATTTCAAGCGAAAAAAGAACCAGTATATATTTATTATCATTATCACTTAAAAATAAAAAAGAAAATAAAAAGTATACATTCAGACGATGTCCGAAAAAAAACCCTTACTATTTTTATTTTATTTATACTCTTAAATTACTATAGTTTGATGATAACGAATTGTTATTAGTTGACAAACTTGTCTAAAGCAATGACATGAACCAAATGTATGAGGATGGCCCCTGGCCGCGATGAATCTGAATGAACAGCAAGGGCCAACTAAATGCAACTCGCTGTTAAACTAGCGATAAAATCACATTTTTACACTCAACTTTTTCTTTAATTAATGTTACAATGTACAATTTATAAATCACTAATTACCCTACGTCGCCTGGCATCCATTCACTTGCCGCTTTATCGTACGCGGAAGGAAAGATGTCAAGTTTTACGTAAAAATATATACATTCCATTCATTTGAAGTCATATCTTCCTGTGCGTGAATCATTACGCCAATCATTATTCGCGCTTGATTCGAAGCAAGCGAATCGATCGATTGTATTATATAGTAGTATCAATTTAATTTTACGCGTTTCCGAAGTTTATTTGCTGCTTGTTTACAACGCACCAGTTGGTCGGATCCATCTATTGGAGAATTCGAGTTGTATACGCGAAATTTATAACCGTCGTCCAGTATTGCGTCATCACCGTTCACGTTTCTCAATTTATACGTTCTTCGAGTATTTGTTAGTCTTATCGATTTTCGTGGACATTAATTATTCCCATTAATATATTGTATATATTTGTTATAATTCTGATGTATTATTCATAATAAATATACGTAGTTACTAATGATTTATTTGATTCACATACATGAATATACGCGCAGAAGAAACATCGGACAATATGGTAATATGCTGGCAGACATTTTCTCGTTAATATTATCGATACATTTTTGTTTGATTTATCCTCTAGGATGTACCGGTGTACTATTATTTTCCATAATATTCTCGAGTTTACTAATTAAAAAATTCGAATTGAATGACGTAGACGTTAAAGAAAAGGTTGATGATTACGAATGATGATGATGATGATGACGTATGATGATGATGATGATGTATTGTTAACAACGATAAAGATTATCGGTTATCATACACACCATCGACTGTCATCATCTTGAATGAATACCCTCTACATCATCATCACCGTTAATTAAAATGTAAATAATGTAAAATAGATTATTCAGGAACAAATCAAGCTGTGATTTGCGTAAAGTTCTTTGAAACGATTTGTTTCGTTTTCATATATCGTCGCTTGCCACCTAGGGAAAATCGAACAAACTAAATCAGAAATTAGTGACTACATATATCGCAGAAATTGAGTTTAGTTGTTATTTCCGTAGAGTTTTCGCTATACTTTAAAACTTGTTTATGCCTATAATTTTACTTTCATGCTTGCTTTGCTTCTTGCAGAATTCTCGTCGAAATTATTGCCGTAAATTCAAAAGTTTCTTCTTTATTACTCACTTTATACTGATGTGAAAAAGAGACATTTTCCTTACTAGTGTCAAAAAAGAGAATATATTATCTTTAAATTTCTTGGAGTGAAATTTCACTCTACCAAATGAAAATGAAAAGGGATTGAAGGAGAATTAAAAATTTGAATTCTCTCAATTCTTTAATCCAATTTCTCAATTCTCGAGCGAGTTACGTTGAATTCCCGAGGAAAGAAAAGGAATGGAAAAATATTCGGCAAAAAACCTTAAATACTTTATATTAAACGATTTTTTATTAAGTATTCAAATAAATTGATCACAAACTGCCATTTCAACGAAAAATCAAAATAATCAAGATTAAAATTTTATATCAATTCTAATTAAATAATGTCAATTTGTTTCTCTAGGATAGCATTGCAAAAATAAGTCTCCTTACAGATACGAGAAAATAGTTTATTTCATATAGGGCTTTTTTTTTACTTTTTAATGTATTTCTATTTTTACTTCGACTCGATCCATACGTCGAACCAAAGAATTCAATTTGATGATGGATGGTAACAATGTTACCACTGTTTCATCCACTTTAGTTATTTTTATAATTTCGCGTGCGTTTGCCATTTTTTGTTTTTATTTGTATCACAAAAACTGAAATTTAATTCACGTTCTCGTTATCATTTTTATCAAATTGCAAATTTTCAATTATCCTTTATTTTTCTCACTTTTGAGAAATTTTGTTGTTATCTACTTTTTTACAAATTGCTATTCTGATGTTTCAAATTTTATTCCGAGTTTCCAACAAATTTTTCTACACAAAATTTGTCAGTTTTTATCCTTATTTGACAAGTTATATCTATCCTCAAACTTTATCTTACTTGTTCTACGTGTCGTTTAAAATGAATAAGAGGCAGAGGGGTAGTCTCGTGTATCGTAACTCTGGTAAATATTCTGTACAATTTTACCAGATACTAGCTAGTTGCTGTCTAAAATTATTGGTTTAAAAGTGTATTAAATAACAGTGTTCGTAAACTGAACAATAACTATAGGCAAAAATAAATAAGCCTGAATATTAAAATTGAATTTAAAGTGGTCACGATTTCGCCTAAATACCTTTGACTAATAACTGTTCAGTCAAATTATTCAAAATTTGAATATGTACAATCATCGTATCTAACAACTATGCAGTAAAATTAATTAAAATGTGTATACAACACTAATTCGCAAATATCCAGTTTATTTGTTTACATGTCCTCATAAAATCGTTTCCTTATTTGTTTTAAAATACAATACTTATGCAAACTTAGTAGGACGGCAATTTGTGCCTATTTTCTCAGACGTAAACATTGGAGGAGATGAGGTTGTAGTCAGCAATCCTGTCAAATATGAAAATGAAGATGAAGAACAAAACCCATATGTTCATGCCGATAAAAATGATATTTAGGAAAGGTAAAACCCAAAATAGCACATCTAACTCAGGATGCCTCGAGAGTTACTCAGTACGTCCAAATGTTCGCTTATTTCATCCTCTCAACATCCTTACGATATCATCTGATCTAATGATGTCCAGAGGACAGTGATGAGAGGATAAGAAAATCCGACATTTGGACGTCCTGAGGAACTCCTGAAGACATCCTGAGTCAGATGAGCTGTTTGGGAATGACAATATAACAATGTAGATAGTGATAATACGAGCAAAGAATATGATGAAAATTATGAACAAAGTGTTGGTATGTATCACAACGTATTAAATAATCTGTGGATTTTTCAACTTTCATTAAATTTTATTTCCTTTTTATAATTTTTCCTTTTTCTTCAATTTTTCTATATTTTTCCAAGATGTGGTCACCTAAATCTTGTGTCTCTGGCAAGTCGAGATCCAATGCGCTGATGAGGTCCAATTTCAAGCAATAAAACCCTTTTTTCAAAAACGTTATTTCTAAAATACCAAAAATGGTAGCATCTCCTGTTAAAATATTCCCCGATATTCCCGTCTCGCATATTCAACAAATTAATTGAAATCACATCGGCAAAAGTTTTCAGCCCGCGCGTATAACACAGAGTTCCGAGGTATAATGCTTCCCGAGAAATAATATTTTCCTTCCGCTGATGATATTTCTGCCTTTTCTTCCTGTTATTTCCTGTTTGGTTTCAAGCACAGTCTTGGGCGACTTAAAGACCGTCTCAAGAATCGCGCTTGGTGGCTGACGTAATTTCCCGTTGCATAATACCGAATCGCGCGCGCGTGCCTGCCGCGGGGCTCTGTCATTATAAGAGTATATGCTCCCGTATGTATACGATGGCGTATACATACGTGTGCGTATGTGGACAAATTGTGCACGTGTGTAGTCGCTATGCCATGGACGATGCGACTATTCGCGTCGACTATTATTCTCCCAACGACCCTCGGTTTCTCCTGGCTAGTGCTATACGGCTGCTGTTGCTGCGCATTCGCATCCTTGAAGTACGGAATTTATGGGACGAGGTCGCCGGAAAACCCGAGTCGCACTTTGGAAACGTAAATTGGACTCAAATGCGATTCCTAATTTATTTCGCTCGCAATCCGCGTCGAACAATATCGCGGATCAGCAATACGTGTCGTGATTTGCACCTCTTAAAATTCCTCGACGCTCGAACGCGACATAAATCGGACAATTCCCATTGAACAGCTGACCACTGGTCATTTCATCGCTCGTTTAAGGAATTCCATCGACCGCGTCGGTCGTCCGCTATTTTCTAGTCATTATCCTCGAAGACGCAGTTTATTGTTTTTTTTTTTATGCACATACTTCGTACATACTTTTACGAAATTCTACGTCGTAATTACGCTTTATCACCCGAGCACTTTACCTGAATTGGTTGTCCATGATCCCTTCGCTTTTTGTCCATTCATCCTTGGATAGGTTGTTCAGAGAATTGGATAATGGATCTCCAGATTCTAACGAACATTGGACGATCCGTTATGCAGGCCCAATGGATGAGAGCCCGAACTGGACTCATCACATGTTCAAGTAAGTTCTTGACAATTTCACCCTTATTTGGTCAATTCGATCATTCTGCTTATCATTTCCGTGCCACTTCGCTGAATGCATTATTTATTACAACATCACATGACGAACCAACATTGAGTTATCTTTCTCCTTTTCCAGGCATCCTATACAATTAGAATTCAATCCATAAAAATGAATCGCCGGGAATGGGAATAAGAAAAACAGGAAGGATCGAATTCAATGAGATTTATAAATCCATGAAGAAAATTATCCTTAGAATAACGGTTCTGACAAATCGATAAGTATCGATTGCTTTTTACAATCCCTAAAGTAAAAGGAAGGCACTCGTAAGGAAGCGACCACCCATGTACCACCCACCACGAATGCCCTTAAGAACGCAACCACTCGATGAGTCTCGAACCCAGTTATCCTCGGCGTTTAATCCAAGTGCGCATATTACGCACTTATCTCGCGAAAACGTGCCCCTGGGGGAATCTTGTAATCGACGTCGAGCTCCAACGGGCTTGGTGCAGATTTTCAAAGTGCGTAACATCCTTCGCGTGCGTCTTTTCCCAAAGTACCGGCAATCGAGAAAATTATCCGTGATAGAAGGTAGTAGAAGTTGACCGACCATCCATTTAAACAAAACCAAACCATGATAGGTACACAATTTGTTGCTAATACATTTCTAACGCGTCGACGTTTCTACGAATTTTATCAGGAACAAATATGCAATAAAGTTTAGTGCGATTTTGCTAAATTTCGCTGGTCAACTTTTATAATCTAACGATGGAATGGGTCCCAGTGGGATGGACGTATCCACTGAGAATTTCCCTCCTTCGTATCATCCTTTTTCATCTCGATCCTCTTCGTTTACTTCGTACACGTTCCAGGCTGGTTTTTACATCCGAGCGAGAATTAATTCTCTATCTCGGGCTCCTTCTTGCTCTTCGGAAAGGAGCGCTTATCTCACATAAGAAATTTGCACACCCGGCGAAATGATTACGAAGGGGTTTTTATAAATTGAGAGGGAGATGGGCGCACCTAAATGATGTAAAAGCGTCTCGATGTTCTGATCAGTTCTACTTTGTCTTTAGTTTTAGAAAAAATATTTTTCGGTGAACATAAGGAGGATTTCAGGACACGTTTACAATGACCAGAACTAAACAGATATGACAAAAGCTGATTCGAAGATACCTGAGGATGTTTTGAAATCCATTCTATCTAGAATTTCAACACGTTATTCTGTGGTTTACCGAGTCACAATGCGTAATTCAAAAGGTTGCATCAGTTATTCAAAATTGTTTAACCGTCGAGAAGGTTGTTTCAGAAGTAATGACTGGTCAGTTATCTACAATGCATACAGTAGTTATCCTAATCAAAATGTAATTTAGAAAAAGGAACGAAAACAGGGCCATTCAGCAATCGCAATGATCGTTTCACTTAATTATGCAATTTCGGCATTGGCCATTCAAAATGTCTCATGCACGATGGGAAAGAGGAGGCCGACGGTGGCCTCTAATGTTCTATGTTCGTGAGAACGGCGAGTTGATGTAGTTAGAACGTCAGTGGCGTCGCGAGAGTGTAACTGTGACGTGAGTGACCCTCTCGAATTACGGTGCTGTGGGCTCTCCTTAAATTGTCGCTTTGTCGGCCCGTGACACTCGTCACATGCGATATGAGGGTAATGGGCGTATAAAGCCAGCCAAAGTCCCATTCGTCTGCAGGCTCACAATGGGACGACGAAAAACCCACCGTCACGATTCACGATTTTTATATGCCAATTTATCATCTCGCAGCGGTGCGTCGCCAACGAAATACTAAACCCAATCACGACGAATTTTTAAATTAACATTTTATAACGAATTTCCTCTGTTTTGCTCCATCTCCTATCTCGAGTGATTTTTAAAATATTTTCCTGGAAATGACGACGTGTTAGAATGAAGAAATTCGTGGCATAGTCGATTGACAGGAATAAAATTTTCCTCTACGCTTGGCATAGGTATTTTGCAAAATCCCTATGCCATAATATTGAAATCTTCATCTGAAGGTATCCGATCGCTTTATTTTTTTTTTTCTTCAGCAGCATTTATTCGTAACGTTTTTAATAACCGTTTCCAACAATGGAGCGACTGTCAGACGACGACTTGGTCAATTCCATAGAAGTCGTAACAAAATTATAAAAATACATGAATAAGATTTACTGTTAGGTTTGAGTTGTAAAATATAAATCGATTTTCATTTTTTTAATGCATCCACCAGTCATTAGAAGTTGCCATTAATCTCACTGCTTCTTGGCGCAATGGCCGTAAGAGACCGACGTCTCTGAAGCGCATTGGAATAAGAAATGCACGGATGCGCAATCTAGAATTTTAATGCCTGCATTGCTCCAAATGTACAGTGACTTCATACGCCAACCTTGTCCGAGATTACCGCTTACCGTTTTTTCTCTTCAACAGAATCGCTTTACTAAAAGCGTTGTCCTCTTTCAACAAAATCTTTTGTATTGAAAACAAAATTTTTGCCTTGTAGAAGGTATTCATAAACCACAAGCGCTTGTATCATGTACGAAACAATACGAACATATTTGTACTTTAAAGGATAATGATAAAATATATATATAAATGACGCGTAAACGTTTCGAAATAAGCGATCACCGCTGACCTTGGCCAAAATGTGTGAATAGCGCACGGGTAAAATTAGAAGTTAGCGTGCAATTAGTTTTTGAGTTATCACTTTCGCTACTTTGAACTGAGCGCAGTTTTGAAATTACATTGCATGTTTATTGCGTCTGATTTATGGCTTTCGGCGAGCTCTACTCGCGCGTGCAACGTTTTTTTTTGCCAATCCTTTGAAATTTAGAACATCCATATGCAAATGTACGCTTAGAAAAAAATATGCTTAGAAACTTGCCTGACTGGTGAATGTATAACGATAATTAAAAAAATGTTTTCATTCCTATGTTTATACTACGTGTACATCCTATATACATACAGTATGGAAGGAAAGTGGGATAATTCATAGAGGAAAACCTCTATACCATTTGTATTCAAGTCAATGGTAGAGGCGTCCTTTGATACAATTTCGAGTCTAAACGTAAAAGTTTTATGGAAAATCGTAAAATGAGAAATCTGAGAAGCCAAAGTGTAAAGTTTCATATGATTAAATTCAGTGTCGACGTGCGGCCGCCTTCGTTTCTTATGCCTTATAAAAGTTTAAGAGCAAAAATCTCGAGGCGGAAAATGCAGTAACGAGATTCGGTTCTTCAAATTTTACACAACAATCGAGTCTTAACGCTGGGGCGCGAAAAAAGGCGAGCCTCGGTTAGCGGAAAAATCAGGTTTCGTATGAAGGAAGTCTCGCCTTCTCCTTCATTCACCATCCATCAGGTCGTCCTTGCGATGGTTAAGGCTTTATATATATATATATATATATATATATATATATATATAAAGCTGAGTGATCCCTCGTGCCGTAACTCCATAGGTTAAGTGTAGGGTAAACCCGAGAACCACATAGAAAGAAGATGCCCATGGTTTGATTGATGCGAGACGTTGTGCTCTCCATGTTTTGTACAGACTCTACAATTTTGGGAATATGAGCATGATCCTTTGTATGCATGTATATAATATAAAAAGGGATGAACATACGGGATCACTCGTGTAAACTTATTGACGTATACTTAGTAATTCTTGGTACTTGTCATATCAATGTGATCAATGTACATCAGAACAATACCCAATTTCATATCTGATGGTATTAGAATTTTTCTGAATTTTTTATAATTTTTCAAATACCCAGAAAAGTTTCCATTTCGTTTAAACTTAGTCATATCTGCAGATTTCCTTCTTGTCTATTTTTCTCCTATTTTCATCGATCTTTATTTTTTTCGAAATTGAACGTTTGTGAGTTTTGGATTGTTGATGTTTTATCAGAACGTTATAAATTCGGCCGTAGCTTCATTGCTAGGATCATGCAATTTATTTCTGAGAAAAATGTTCGATATCGTATGTTAGTTTTGTAAATAATTTGTCAATAAACAAACATACATATATATATGCGAACCAATATTAGGATAAAGATAAATATTTCCAAAACACATAATAAAATATTTCGATGTACACACATATAGGTCTGCACGTTTCTGTAAATTCTATACATTTCTATATAATTCTGCACATTATACACGTTTCTACACAAATTCTACATATAACTACGCATTCTTCATATTCTACAATTTTTTCTTATTCTACACATTTCTATAAATCCTACAGACTTTGGACGTTTCTGCATATTTCTATTGTCCACATAGTCTAGATATTCTACATATTTATATATGTTCTGCACGTCTTCATATCCTGTATGTTTTTACTAATTGCACGCATGCATATATATTCTTCATATTCTATGCGTTTCTACAAATTGTATATATGTGCTCGTTTCTACATGTTTCTAAATAGTCCACATATTCTATATATTCTACAGTTTTTATATAATCTATACATTTCTGCATGTTACACATATCTTACCATATTCCTATGTATTTCCATATATTTTTATGCATTGCTACACATATCTACAAATCTACATATTTTTTGTATTCTACACATTTCTATAAAATCTACATATTTCTACATAGTCTGCAGTTTTCATATCCTTCAAATTTCTACAAATTCTACATACGTCAACATATTCCACACATTTATACAAGTTGCGCACGTTTCTTCACATTCTACACACCCGGGAAAAAATGGATTAGATATAATTATATCTGGATCAGATATAATTATATCTGAATCATGTATAATTATATCTGAATCATGTATGATTATATCTGGATCATATATGATTATATCTGGATCATATATGTTCCAGATATAACGATATATAATTATATATG